>OY757925.1:21527195-21541792 GCA_963585895.1 Sepioteuthis lessoniana | reverse complement strand
GGTTGGTAAAGTTACTGGTTGACTTGGAAATAAGAGGACAAATGGAGATCATCCAGACTACAGCGTTATTAAGATTGTCCAGAATACTGAGAAGAATTCAGGAGATTTTAGGAGGCTTGCAGTCGCTCATACTCCGGAAGAAAAGTATCAGTTAATGCTGGTGTGAGAAAATTTCAAAGGAGTAATAATAATAATAATAATGTAGGGCTGAGGTGACTTGCTGTCAAGCAGACTCCAGTGAAAGACCCTAAGGTAATGCTGGTGAGAAAAATCACAAGTAGTATAATAATAATGATAGTATTATGAATATTGGCCAGAATACTGACGAGAGTCCTAAAGACTTGAGGAGACTTGTGGTCACTTAGGCTCCAGAGGAAGACCATTGGCTGACGCTGGTGTGGAAAGCTCTGAAACGAGAATAATAATAATAATAATAATAATAATAATAATAATAATACACTTGAGAAGCAAAGGAAAAATATTCGGTTAGTGAAGAAAGTAATAAATTTGCGAAACAGTTCGACCTCTCATTGAGGTCGCAAAAAATAAAGTAGAGAAAACACGACTAAATCAATTAAAAATGCTTTGGGGAAAAGTTTATTTGGATGATACACACAAAGAATTAGAAATGCCGATAGATATATAGTAAAGACTAATCGATTGCTGAAAAGTGTTGTACTGAAGGCAGAGATAGAGGGGTTAATAATAGCTGCACAGGACCAGGGCCTACAAACTAGATACCTCAGGTAAACATTATAATAAAACGGATCAAATCTAATAGGTAAACTATAGAAAAGATTAAAATTGAATCAATTGATCACTTAGTGTCCGATTGTCCAATCCTAACACCGATAGAATATAAAGAAAGGCATAATCAAATAAGACATTATATTCATAGGAATATTTGTAAATACTAGAGGTGCATTTTCTCTTGCTCAAATTAGTCTTTGATATGTGATATGTTATAAAGATTTTTTTAAAAGATTAATTAGAATAAGAGAAAATACTCCCACAATAGAGGACACGAAACGCAATCTTAGAAAGAGAAAGAAATGAAGAACGAAAAAGAAGAGAAAGAGAGAATCAATCCATACAAGGAGTCTATCACGAAATTAAAAAAAAAATGCCCCATCCAAACAAAGATCTCAATATAGACCAAACGTCACACCGGAAAAACCATTTAAGGTTGTCTGAAGAAATCCATAGGCTCAAAAACTGCGAAAGAACTAAGTTAAATTTTTTAAAAAGAATGTAAATCTCTTTGTAGACCTATTCACTTTGAAATACTTACTTTTTTCTCTCTTTGAACCAACAAAAAAAATTACGTATAAATACTATGGAATACCGAAATCTGAAAAATGGTATAAATGCCAGCAAGAACAAATAACAAAAGCCAAAGAAGCTGCTATTTTCTCGGAATTTGCAATCCAAACTGATGGAAAAAAACAAAGAGCACTAGGCGCGATATAGTTGTTAAGGACTTTAAAAGAAAACATGCATTCTAATTGATATGTCTGTGCCAACAGCTAATAACATCTGAATCAGAGATTAATAAATACGAAAATACGAAGATAGTAATTGAAAGATGTGGCAGTAATAGAGGGAGTTTTGGGGTATGATCAAGATAAAGCATTAGCAAAATATCTGGCAGTCCCAACCAACATGAAAAATAGAAGATTTCATTTTACAGAACAACTCTTATCTCATTCGGAAATTACTATCAATGTGATAAGAAAAGTTGCACCCAAAAGTATGAATGAAACATAAAATACACATAATCACTACCTTCTCTTTCCTTAGGTCTTGGCTTGGTGAGGGGTTGTAAGAAAGCTGAAAACTAGATAATAATAATAATAATAATAATAATAATAATAATAATAATTCGGAAATTGGAGGAAGAACCGAGACTATGCAGACCACGGCATTGATCAGCCAGAATACTCAGGAGAGTCCTTGGGATGAGATAAAATTTTCTGTCGCTAAGAATCTATTCAGATACCACTAGCTAACGCTGATGTGATGAATTCTCAAGGCGTGAAATGATAATAATTACATATTTGCCAAGAATAAAGATAAATAGAAGCCCTTATACAACTATTACAATATACACCCAAGATATGGGAGTGAAATTTTGCAAAGAAATAAATGCTATGCTGACAAGGAAAAGATAAACCACAGAAGGAATAGAACTGTCAAATGAGGAAAGCATTGGACCATTTAGAGAAAAAGAATATTTTCTTATGAACTCCTACACATAGATGAATCAGTGTTGGCTGACCATCAAAGACTTACATAAGCTCTGTGTGGACACAGCGTGACATGATAATAATCTTTGTTGGGGTCAAAGAGAAACAACTTTGATAAGGTTCCTAAACTATATGTTCCCTAAGAATCTAAAGAGACAATCATCGGGAGGTTGCAGGTTCAATCCTGACTGCAGGCGAGTAACAATACAGGAATATTTAACACTTGTACCCGGTTATGGCAAACGGTATCAGAACAGGCGACCCACATGGATTCAATAAGTTCCTTGAAGGTTCCCGAGTTCGACAAACACCTGAAGAAGGCCGGAGGACATATCGGCCGAAACGTTGTGGAAATAACACTAAAGATGAAGACAATAGTCCGAAAAACCTAAACGGTAAAAACTATATGTTATGTTCATTATATTGCTTATAGCTTTGATTCTTTTGCATCGTATAACGAGGCAAATAGACTTTTCAACATTTAAATAATCTCCACCCCCTCCTTACAATTTACAATGAAAGGAGAAAAAAAATATGTTGCCTTTCCTTGATGTTTTAGTCGAGAAAGCATCCAAATCGTTGGTCACAAGCATGTACAGAAAACCTAGTATTCCAGGGTTATATCTGAAATGGGATTACTTTGCCTCTCAGATCCGGGAAGATCAATTTTATTAAAACTCTTACTTACCGAAAGTAATAAAATTGGAGTGTGAATTGGATGATGAACACTAGAAGATCCTTTCAAATGACTATCCCGAAAATTTTATTCTATGTAATATTAAATTTACTGTTTCTAAATTTCATAACATTTGGCCCTCTAAAATGTCTTGTTCACATCAAAATACCATAGATCAGATTAAATGAGTCAGTTCTTTACTGATAAGAATTCTTTATAATACAATCTTTTAATTCTATTGTAATACATATCATATTCATTTATAGAAGTACCTTCCCATCCATTCATAAGAATATTTTGTCTACTCTTTAACAAAACTTAGTAATCTATCACTTCAAATCACTCAGAAAAACAAGAAAACTTCTTGAAACCAAAATCTGAAGCGGAAATCTCATAAAAGGGATAAATACCTGAGTAATGCCCCATGTAAGATACTTTGGACCTTTAAAATTAACAAAAGTAGAACTCAGAAATATGAACTTGAGTGCAAAGAAATTGATGGCAGACTCTATGCATCAAGAAAAGAAGGATAAAGAAGACTAAACAGCATTGAAAATTGCGTAGACGCTACATTTGAAGGACTTGAGGAATATACATAAAAGGAAAAGAGATTTATTATAGCTGCCAGAAACCGAAGTGACAACAGAAATTACTTAAGGACAAATTGGAAAATAACAATAATAAAATGTAGAAAGCGAAAATAATAAGAAAAAGAAGAATGTAGATATTTCAGTAGAAAAACTTAGTAAATTGTACACCAAATGACATGAGCGTAGCTAAGAATAGAAAGAGATGACATAGTCGTAGCTAAGAAGAGAAAGAGTTCACATGGGCGTGAAAAGACATAGGTGTGGCTAAGAAGGGAAAGAGATGACGTCGGTGTGGCTAAGAAGGGAAAGAGTTCACATGGGCGTGAAAAGACGTAGATATGGCTAAGAAGGGAAAGAGATGACATGGGTACGGGTAAAAATGGAAAGAATTGACATGGATTGGGTTAAAAAGGAAAGACTTGAGTGTGGCTACAAAGGATAAGAGAAGATATGGGCGAGGCTAAGAAGGGAAAGAGATGACGTAGGTGTGGCTAAGAACGGGAAAGAGATGACGTAGGTGTGGCTAAGCAGGGAAATAAACGACATGGGCGTTGCTAAAAAAAGGAAGTGATGACTTGGGCGTTGCTAAAAAAGGAAGTGATGACTTGGGCGTACTAAGAAGTGAAAACCTACTGAGAGAAACTGAATAACTTTTAATTGCTGCACAAAATAACGCAATTAGGACTAATTATGCCGAAACAAAAATTGATAGTACTTCTGAATAGCAACTGCAGGCTAACTTTTACAGTATTGATTCTTATAGCATTATTTTGGGTAACTATTGATAATGATTCCGTTCCCTTTTAGATTCCCTCTGCACAGCCCTACTAATTTCAGTTCGAGCGTAATTTTCTCAGCTTGACCTTTTAGATTTCCTCTGCACAGCCCTGCCAATGTTATTTCCTGTCACTTTAGATTATTTTTGCACAGCCCTGCCAAGGTCAATTTGTGAACAATTTCCTTAGTTTGGCTTTTTAGATTTCCTTTGCACCTCCCTGCCAAGGTCATTTCGAGTGTAATTTTCTTTGTCACTTTAGATTTCTTCTGCACAGCCCTGCCAATGTCATTTCGAGTGTGACCTTTCTTTAGTTTGTCTTTCAAGATTTCTTTTGCACCGCCCTGCCAATGACAAGAACTTTCCTTAGTTTGTCTATTTGCTTTTTATGTATTCTTCGAGCTCCTGAATTGAGGCATCCACACATTCCTTGATGCTGACAAATTATCGTCCTACTTTTCCTGTAATATAGTCTCCCAGTTGTAAGAACTCGTGTATTTTTGTTTCGTGGTATATGTTTCTGAATTTCCGATCTAGTTTAGAAAAGGCCCCGAATATCCTACCGAATAGACATTTATTTCTTTTCTCTAATTCCTGCTGCTGAGTTTGGTTTTTTCTAGTTTCCTTGTCCTTCTTTCCTTCATTTTCCCTTCATTTCAACTTGTTTGATAGACTGATTCTTATATTCCTAAGATTTGTAATTTTCTTTTTTTTTTTTCGAGCGTTTTCATGTTTTCCTGATTGAGTAGTTCTGTCCTTTTTTCGTTTTTAGTTTTCCTTTATTCATTACAACCATTGAGCAGTTTTTTTTAATCCCAAATTCCATCCTTACGACTTGGCCGAAGATTCTGTTTGTATAAGTGTTTCCAGCTTTTTATTTTTGGCAAATACTTTAGTACCATTCGTATAGACGAGGTGATTTTTTGCATTTTCTTAGAATATAATTTTACGGTATCATCGCCATGACGAATAAGGATAATAGGTCCGTTCGAAGATACCTCTTTTATGGTGACTTCTTACTAGGTGTTGTCCCCCCCACCTGCTATTAATTCTACTTTCCAATTTTTTTATTGCACTCGTGAAGAAGTTGATTAGTTGCTCGGAGATTTTTAACATTTTTGCGCATTCCATTATTCACGCTTGAGAGATCATATCGTACACCTTTCTGGAATCTATCCATGGCAGCTTTAGATTCTTATTTTCACTTCTCTTAGTATATGTTGATCGATGTTCAGTAGGTCATTTGTGCCTTTAGCTCTATTGCGGCATCTTTTCTGTTCTTTGGGAAAAAATCCGCTGCTTTGAATCAAGAAATAGATTTATTCTCTTACCTGTGTAACCGCGTCAACGACACCAAGATAAAGGCCGTATCCTTGGTTACCGAGTCACTAGTCACAGGACCAAATGTAAATCGGTTCCTTCCTTCTTCCAGCTGTCGTTCACCGAATTCCCTCTCTCACATATGATCAAGAAAGAATCTCACCGTTGAACTATATGTCTCCGGTATCAAATCTGACACATTCACTAAACTTACATTCAATTGATAGCCTGACTTTAATCAAAATAATAAGTCGTCTCTTCAGTAACAGATGACAAGCGTCTTAATAAATTCGTAGCGTTGATAAACTCGTTGGCCTCAGGCTTAGACAGTATGGGGCCGCACATTTTCAGAATTGAAAATAAAAACACTTCTTTTTTTTCTGACTTAGTCCTTCGTAACTTTTGTAAGGTTTATTTTTCTTCTGACCCTTTTGGTTCTTCGAGTATCTTCACTACAACTGAGAACACAATTTCTGAAAAGTGTACTTATTCTCCTCTTTTTGGATCTTCCAATATCTTTACTGCACCTGGGACCACAGGATCACTTATTCTTCTTTGCTTTTTGGCCACCTCAATATCTTCACTACGATTTCTGACTTGTTCGTTTCTTCTTTAACGAAGATCGACCCACAACTGTTAAATTCTAATCTGCAACTCGTTAACATGGCAACTTTTCTAATGTTATAGATTTCTCGCTAAGTCAACTGGCCCTCTCTGTGACTTGGTTCGTGAAACTGCAGGTTTCATTACATCCTAACATTACCAAGTTCAAACCAATTGAAATGTGGCTTACATTGTTCAACTTGTCACTCCATCTTCAAAATTAACTCCTTCGAGACTGGAATAGTTTTAACTACAGGACTTGCGAATACCAATAATTCGCCTTCTTTTCTCTTTTCAAATGATCGGCCAGTTAACAATACTATTTCAATCAAAATAAAATTTTCCCTGGTAAAATTTACCAACTCATTTCTTAGACCCCCAAGATCATGTTCCAGTTTTCAGCCAATTTTAGACAAAACAATGTCGTCATCTTTTGTCATATTTCATTTTTCGGTATTTCGATTTCTTAACTTAGAAATAACCAGACGCACTTTATTTACCCCATCCCGAAAAACTCCCACAAAACCTTGATTTTTTTCCTTATTAACACTTTTAAACCCGTATACTTATCGAAATTCCCACTGTCTTGTAAAATTCGTCGGCTCTCAAAATTACTTCATCAGCGCGGTCAAGATTTTTCATATGATTGGTAGACGCATTATCGGTCTATAGTTGTTCGAGATATTTCCTTTTGAGATCTCTCTAGATAACAACAGTTTTTCATTTCTTCATCCATTCAGGAACTTTTCCCTCTTGTAGCATTTGCGCAGGTGTTGAGCTAGTCTGTCATGAATCACTATGGATGATTTCGTTGTTGCTTTTTATTTCTATTTTAATCTTTGTGAGGTTTCACATCATTACTAGTTGGTGGTCTTCACTAAAATCTAAAGCACGAGTCTTCTCAGTTCTCAAGGACTTCTCTCAGTATTCTTGCCAGTTTCTTTGGGATTATTCTAATGATTTTGACTGGTAGTCATTTAGCTCTTTGAGGAGGACTCCAGTTTCTAAACAAATATATCTATGGCAAAAACTGAAATGTCTAGATATGAGTAACTAATTTTTACTCTGTTTAGAAAGCAGTCTGATGAAGCAATATTTTTGGTAATTGGAAAAGAAGAGAAATAGCAACTATAACGATAATTCCAACAGTAATCCACGAAGTAAACACCACTGTCATTTTGAACGAGTCATTATATACACGATAACTCATGTATATTCATACGCTATAGCGACACAAGGATATAAAAACACATAAATTCTCTTTTTATAATACAAATGATCGCTTAAACGAAAGACATGCGGCGGTGCTTTCTCTTGGTTTCAGGTAATTGAAATTGAATGGGTTGTTATTATTACTTTCATGTTCCCAAGCTTTTTCGGCTATCAGGCAAAGATCTGGTATTCAGTTTTTCTCAATCCTTTACTTTCACTGTGGAGACTGCTGGAATGGTGAAGTCTACTTACAGATAAATTATTTTCTGCTTCTTAACTAAAGCAAAGCCTAGTTGTATGGTACGTTCGGGTGACCCTTTTTTATATAAAAATCCAAGAGAATTTTGTCTCTCATTTTTTCAGGACATATTCTGGTTATTGCATATGCTAAAGGTCAGTATTGTCGGAATTTAGTCATTTGCATAGTTCCCTGTGAATTACCTTACCCACTTAGTCGTGTACTTCTTCAATTCTAGTTTGCTAAATGCACTTATGAAGTTGATTAACTCATCTACTTGTTTTATGTATTTTTCATTTGGTCGTAATTATATAATTGGCTCTTAATGTTCCAGACTGCAGTTTTCTTCTACGTTGCTATGTCCAATTCTTCTCATGCGTAATTTGTCTTCTGAAGTGTCCATATTTTTGTTTTTCTATCCATTTTTTACTTGATTTTAATTTATTACAGTATTTTTTTCAGTTTTTTTCGTTCTCTTTATTCTGTTTTGTGAATTCTTTAAGTTCATGAACTGTCACATCTACAATCCTGTTGGATCCTCCTTTGCATTTTCTTTCTACATCTACCCTGTCAACATCATCTCTTGGGTGTAAGGCTGTGCATAGTCATGAGATTTCTCATTCTGCAGTCCTGTTTTCTCGGCTTTTCTCTCGTCCAATTTAGGTATTGTCTAGAGTATCTTATCAGGTAGACTTGTCAGAATTTTATTCTTTTGATTAACTTTCTATTGATATTTGTTATTATCATTATTCTGAGTCTTTCACTGGGGTCTGAATGACAGCAAGTCTCTTCAGGTCTCTTCAGGAATCTTCTTAGTTTTCTAGTGGATCTTAACAATATGGTGGTTTGTATGGTCACTACCCGTCCTTCGATTTCAAACTCTTCTCGTCCCTTTTCTAAGACTTTAGGGACCATTTCAAGCGCGTTAATTACAATTGGCATCGCCGTTACTCTTATGTTCTACAACTCTTTTAGTTCTCCAGCAAGGTCCAAGTACTTATCTCACTTTGTTTTCTTTGATTTTCACTCTGTGGTCGGCCAGGACGGTACAATCCACAAGACGACAGGTTTTTTGCTTTTTGTTTACTATCACTAAGTTTGGTCTCCTGACTATGATCAGGTGATCCCTTTGTATCAAAGATCCCAGAGAATTTTATGCATCTTATTCTCTTGGACAGAATCTGGTTTATTGCATATACCATTTGGCAGTATAGTCAAATTTTAATTTCTTTTATTCCCAGTGAATCACTTTCCCCACCAAGTCGTGAATAGTCTTATACTCTTTTTGTGTTTATCATTATTATTATTATTATTATTATTATTATTATTATTATTATTATTATTATTATTATTATTTTATTATATAACTCTTCGCAAGTTTTTCAGACAAGTAGTAACAGGTCGGCTTCATTGAATCTCCTCAGTTCTCCCAGTCGTTCTTTGCATAACTATCATATTCTTCTTCTTCTTCTTCTTCTTCTTCTTCTTCTTCTTCTTCTTCTTCTTCTTCTTCTTCTTCTTCTTCGTATTATTATTATTATTATTACAACTGTTACTAATACAACATCACAGTCATAAAGATGGTGATAGTGTAAGTGTTTTCCTTTTGCTTTCTTTTAATCATTCTATAAACTGCTCATAACTGTTAGAATAGTGTCTGTTATTGTTTGAATCGCAGTTGTTGATGTTTACTTGTCTCTTCCTTTGGCGCCTGGAAAAAGTCGGCATCTTCTTTCGGATTCATTTCCCTCAGATTCCTTCTTACTATTCTTAAATTTCCCCACTTCCACCTTTCCTGGATTAAAAAAAAAATCGTCTTAGAAGAAGAAAATAACTGGCAGATATTTATCAGGGATTGAACGAACGAGAAGAGAGTGAGAGGAATAGAAAGCAGCAGAGAATGCGGGAGAGAGAAGAAAAGAGAAAAATGCGCTTATAGATATGACCTTCAAATCTCACATACGATTATTTACTTACCCATTCAGTTATCTATGTTGGTTTATCGATAACCGATAACGGTAAATATTTTGACTCAAATGTCCATTCGTCGAAAAGAATGATGGATCAATCAGTCAATCAATAATCAGAATTCTACATGAATTTCATTCTGAATTTAAATATCAGTGACTGGAAAAAGGGTATGTGTGTTTGGCACAGGTAACGAAAATGAAAAGACCGCTAGAATATGTGCTAAGCTTGTACCATTGAATTTTCAAAGACAAAATTTGGTAAAGTATAATTAATAATCTATTTATTTTAAGTTAAAACTGGTTACAAATAGTTTTCTTTGCTTTGGTTAAAGACATATCAACATTCGTGGGTAATTCAACGCAAAATGCATCCTTTTAGAAGAACAGCAGTGATGCTATTTAATCCAAAGGTCGAGAGGATAAGAGAGTTTCACACCTTTTACAAAGTTATTCGTGCTAAAGTGAATGTAATAGCCCGCTTGAATTCGAACTCACTTACTACGATGTCGCAGTCCAGCACGTTAGCCACTACGCCATAGGGAATCCCCTCTTTTTCTTTTTATCCAGATATTCTCGTCTACATTCATCATAGTATCATGTTTTGGATTCATAATAAATCACTCAAATGAACGTAAAAAAGAGGTTTTGGAGGTTCCAGATATCAGTAGAAATGATCACCATCCCCTTCAATATGAAAACGTAGGATACTTGTGCAGATAAAGTGTTAAAGACTATTTTGGAAATACAAAAAGGACACTTTTTTTTCCAATGCCAAAAATTATTTTCTTCGTTTTATTTACTATTTAATAAATAACTGTAAACAGGGTGGTCTGATTGAAGTTAACCTGGTAAAAAAAATTCTATCCTTACTCCCTCTCAAATATCTCTTACTTAGAACGTCAAAAGTCAATTACATAAGCGTTTTTGATTATGGTGAAAGAATTTTCAACATGGGAAATTTTTATAGATATCATTTTTCTTATGTAGACGATATTTTTCCAGCAGAAAAATGTTGCATATTTTCTTCTGCATAGATCATATTTAACGTATTTTGGTTTCTTAAGGGCATTTTAAAATGACGTTTGGATCACAAGACCTAATCATCTGACACAATTAGCAACAATAATAGAAAAGAATTGTCCCACAATTGACAGAAAAATGTTTGCAACTCAGTCTTCTGCTTGTAAAATACATCTCTGCAGAGGTACGACCCCCACCCAACGAGTGTTCTGATATGACACTAAACAAACTTTATGGTGAGGTTCCAGTAATGCCGGAGCTTTGGGGAATGCTGAGTACCCCTTCATTGCCATCGCTCCCAGGTCCACTCTGGCTAGGAGTGGTAGCAGCTGATAGCGCCCTATCTATGGGTCAAATAGAACTAAGCAGCATACTTATGCTAAAATGAATTGCTTGAAATAGGACTGTCTTGAAATTTAAACAGCGTACTTATTCTCAACTGAATTGCTTGAAACAGAACTGAGTATTTGTTTTAAAATGGATTTTGCATTAAATAACCCACAAAGGTTGATATGCCATAAAACTCAAACAAACAAACAAATAAACAAACAAACAAACAAACAAACAAGCATCAGTCTTCTGAAGACCACCCGATTACTTTCTTTAAAACCAGGACATTTTTCCGATTCAAATTGTCATTTAAACACCTTCACACATACATGAATAAATTCAAAAGAAAACTACATCCTTATAAGTGTTACAAAAAGTTTCATATGGTAGAAATTGTCTCAAGCATTTAACAGGAGAAAATGTATTTTTAGGAGTGCTCTGTCTCTCATATCACTTTCGGACAAATACCCTTGGGAAAGGTATGAACCCTCTTATCCTCCCAGCTATGGGTTAAATAGTACCACTACTATTCTAGTATGATGGCTTTGGCATTAAATACCCTACAAAGGTTGATATGCCATTAAACAAACCAAACTAACCAACAACTTTCATATCAGTATTAGTTAACGAGTTCTCAGATTATATTTTGTTTCATTTTGTCGATTTTAATCTTGTTTTCTGTGTAATCTTGATTTTCTATTTTAGGTTGACAATTCTCTAGTCTGTTATATTCATTTTCTTTTGCTTAAGTTTTCATAAAATCATTGCTTGATTATTTTAATGCACTACTTGTTTCATTATCAACTGCTTTTATTTCAAATGCTACACTTTCATTTCGTGGGGTATCAGCAATTAGCAGTTCTTTGATGCTTTTTCATGAAACTGTTCAACGGTTATTTTAAGGATATATCTTCGCGTATTCGTTAATCTATTGGGATCTAAGTGTCTCTGTACATTTGGTTCTTTCTCAGCATGTGTAATAGATTCTTTGTGTTACATTTCTTTCAGATGGCGCCGTCTTTATTGCATAAAATAATGCACACAATGCTTTTTTACAATTCTCTTTGGATTATTTTTTCTTGTCTATTTAGTTTGTCCGGGATATAATAAAGATGTTGTTTGGTCTTAGGGGATGAGATTATCCCGGTTCTGATGATTACCTAAGTGAATAAAGGAATGTTGCCCTTGTTGTTGATTTTTCGATACCAACCTGGCTCACCAGCAAAAGATGCGCTTCGATTTTATCTGCGGGAAGACCAATGTCATGAAGAGTGGTTTTCATATATGGGTTTGGTACATTTTATTGTTAGAACCAAGAGTTTTTTGTTGTTGTTGTGTTGATATCGCTAACATGAAAATATTCTATAATCATTTTAATTAATAATCCATAAAGAGTGAATTTATATTATGGTTAAACTATATAATGAATTTACGCATTTCGAATTCAAAGCTCCGAAAAAAAAGTTTACCTGTTTTAACTGACTTCAATGTAATTATATTTCACATTTCAAAGACAAAATAATTATGAATTATAAAATGAAAAATAAAATACGAATAACATTTATTGAATGATATATTTAATAACACTATTTTAACAATAAATTTATTTGTTTCTCGCATGGATTTGCATTAATACGGTAATGATTTTAATAAAAATAAATAAATAAATGAATTAAACTATAATTAATGAATATATAAGACTAATAAATATATGACAAATAAAAATGAAAAATAATTATGCTTATTAATTCAGTAACAACAACTACAACAACAATAATAATAATAATAATAAATGGTTATGTGGTGAAAGTGACGAAATGATTAATCACTTAATAAGCAAGAGCCGCAATCACTTAATAAGCAAGAGCCGCAAAAAGAATATAAGACTAGACACGACTAGGTGGGCAAGGTGTTCCATTGGAAATTGTGCAAGAAATTGAAATTTGACCATTCTCCCAAATGGTTTATGCACCAACCAGAATCGGTCCTGGAGAATGAGACACACAAAATTCTCTGGGATTTTGAGATACAAACAGATCACTAAATTCCGACCAGAAGACCAAACCTAGTGATAGTTAACAAAAAAAAAAAAAAAAAATCCCAAAGAACCAGCCGAATTGAGGATTTTGCCGTCCCGGCCGACCACAGAGTGAAAATCAAAGCGAAAAGACAGATAAGTACTTAAACATTGCAAGAGAATAAAAAAAAAAGCAATGGAACAGGAGAGTGACGATGATACCAATAGTAATTGGTGCACTCGGAGCGATCCTCAAAAGTATTATAAGGGGCTGGAAGAGTTGTAAATGGGAGGACGAGCAAAGACTGTCCAGACTACAGCATTACTTAGATCGTTCAAAATACTGAATCTTGAAGACTTGAGGATATTTTTTGTCACTCACACTCCATCGAAAGACCATAAAACTAACGCTGGTGTGAAAAACTCGTAAAGAGTAATAATTATAATAATAATAATGTTATTGCTTTACTTTTTGCTAGTTTTTTTAGACCAGGTGTTGGTCTTTCGCTGGATTTTGAGCGGTATGATGTCTCTTCAGGCTTTCATTATTATTGTTACTATGATAATTTCATATCAGAGTCTTTTAGTGGAGATTAAAATGACAACAAATCTCCATTAATACTCTTTAGTATTCTGGATAATTTTCAACAGTGCTTGTCGGGATCATATCATTTTTTTAATCTCCAATCCTTCTAATAATTTTCAAGACTGTTCAAGTGAACCAATAAGAATCTTTATAAATATCACCTATCATTATCATCATCAGTTCGTGCTGATAGCACGAATTCTCTATCGCTTTTTGTCTCTATTTTCTATCGCTTCTGGTCGGTTCTCTAGACTGCACTCAGTGTCCGCACAGAGTCTTTGCTGGTCGGCTAAGATTGGTGAGTCCATGTGTAAGAGTACATAATAGAAAGACGCTTATGAGTTCGTTCTTACTTCTCCACCAAAGCCCAGCATATCTTGTTTGTGTTACTTAGCTTGTGAGATGGGATGGAAGTGGCCGTACAGCTGCTGTTTGATGGGGTGTTGCCTCCAGAATTTGTACAAAATAGTATGCAGCATGCTTGTGTAGTTTCCATGTAACTTTTACTCCATGCGTTTTGGTGGTGTCTCGGTGGTGAATCCATACAATAGTACCGACACAGCTTGGAAAAAATCTCGTTTTATCTTATCTGTGAGATCGGATTTCCATACGATCGATAACCTGTCAAGAGAAGTCCACGACTTTACTAGACTTATGTTGACATCACTTTCAGTATATGAGATGTTGCTACCGAGGTATGTGAACTGTTCAACTTATTAATAAAGCGGAGATAACTCTTTCTTGTTTAAAACACACCAACTCTGTTTTATTTGCATTCGCATAAAAGCTAAGGCTTTCTACTTCTTGCTCCGGGCAATGCAGCAGAAATTTGGCTTTTTTAGGAAAGGGGAAGATGCAGCTTTTTTTGCCTGTTTCTTTGTGCTTTATTTATACATTGCTTTGCATAATCGAAGAAGTACGTTATAAAATATTCTTGTCTTCCATACTTCAGGAAGTATATCGTAGAGGCCTGCAATTTTATAGCATCAATTTTTTTTCTGTCATGAATCAAGT
>OY757925.1:21512195-21524695 GCA_963585895.1 Sepioteuthis lessoniana | reverse complement strand
TCTTTAAACTATTATGACTGGAATTGACAGATGAGTTTTGAATTATAAAAGCAGCAAAAATGTCAATTCTTTTCCAAGAGAAAAAATAATGAAACAACCAATCCGGAATGAGATGAACGCAAACAATCAGTTGAAGTTAAAAACCAGTTTCAAACCTGCGATGGTAATAAGATTCCGGTGGTTTAGTTTAGTTAGTTCAATATTGTTGCTGTTATCATAATAATAATAACAATTATTATCATTATCTTTATTATTATTATTATTATTATTAAATAGTAATTTCTTTGATCTTGACCTGGGTTCAATCCCAGGTCGCATCATACCAAAGACTTTAAAAATGGTACTTGATATCTTCTTGTTTAACACTCAGCAATATAAGGTACGTATCAAGGATCAATCCAGGGAAAGGAGTAGCGCCCTCCCCTACACCTTGGTGTAGAAGCATTTGAAAAGGGAGCTTTCTGGTCGCCCTCGACTACGGTCGCCAACTTATTTTTTTTTTATCGCTATTAACTAAAACTATCAATGTTTGACTGCAAAGAAAAAGCACGAATCATAAGAAATAAACTCTTGGTGTAATTCGAGCTCATATTCTTTTTGCTTCAGGGAAGCCTAGTTAAACGCACTAGCTAACGTTGATATTTACAAAGGAATCGAAACCTGTTGAGTACGATCCATATCATAGAAGTATATTCTAAAACCTTGTGAGAAATTCCCAGAAGCCTGAGAAAGAATCGCTTCATAACCCTGAAGGCAAATTTTCTCAGAAAACCTGAAAGTACCGACGGCGAAACATTTAAGTGATCGCTTCTAAATTCAGCCCATCCATAAATTATAGTAATTTTCGGACTCGAATGAGAAATGTTTGGGAGATGAGGTGCAAGATAGATTTCTTTCTGTCAATTTTCAGCCACTTTTGTCAGTAAAGCGTCAATCAGGAATAAGTGTGTACAAAATATAAGCTGAGAGAAAAAAAAAGACAGAAAGAAAAATATCCAAGGAATCTATCTATCCATCTATCTATCTATCTATCTGTGCCAATAACAATAGGTATAATTCACTGAATGATAGGTTTAAGGAAACATAAAAATCACACAAAAATTCACATCCGATGAAATGCTATTATCAAGGTTAAAAATAGGTTTGAGAGATTTTCCTTTTACTGGAAGAGATCTTTATGGATAGATTCTTTCATTCTCTTTTACGTCAATCCTTATGGCATGTCAAAATAACATATGAGGTGATAGAGCTTAAGGATAATTGGTTTCATGCCTTACATAAAAGCTTTACAATGAAATAACTACGTAGTTACATTCTCGACGCTTTACATCACAAATATAACAAATAAAAATCGTTATCATTTAATTCCTGTTATCTGCCGAAATGAGGAACATAAAATAATTTAATCGATGAGACAAAATGACTTTCTCGAGATGCAACGTTCAGCAATTCGGTATGCTGTGAATTTCTTTCAGTTATAATGGCATGAATGATATATAGATCTAATCATCTAGTGCTCCAGCTGTTGAGTGATGGTTAATAAGTTTTTCACATTTATCATTACAATCAAGTTCGAGCTCAGTTAATGATCCATTATTACTGTATTGTGCTAATAAAAAGAGAGCTGATCTTTTGAAATATTTATACCAAAATAAGTTGACTGAAGTATTTGCCATTTCCCACTCGCATTTGTCATCAATGTTCGAGTTCACTTTAAAGAAGGAACTCAAATGTTGATTTCCAAGATGAGCAGGATAATCTATAACCCATTTGGCTTTGTGTGATAATCTGCTTAGATTAGTGCTCATCTCCATTAAAATAAAAAAAGAAATGCACTTAATAGATGAAACATTCCTGTCGTTGCAATGAAATCTTTTAGAAAAATATGAAATCTATAAACTTGTTCATTCACACATGTAACACATCGTATCTTTTCAGTGATTTGATGGTAACTAATAAGAACCCACTTCAATATAATTAATAAATAGTAAATATCGGAAAAGTAATGAAGTAATAAATAACAAAGCTGAAAAATCTCATTAACGAAAAACAAATGAGTTTGATGTCTTTTGAGATTGGAAATAACTTAATTCTTGAAGAAAAATCACACACACAAACAGAGAGAGAGAGAGAGAGAGAGAGAGAGAGAGAGAGAGAGAGAGAGAGAGAGAGAGAGAGAGAGAGAGAGTGTGTGTGTGTGTGTGTGTGTGTGTGTGATCCGTATTTCGTTTTTAATTTGTTATCAGCTCAAATCATGAATATTAAATAATCATCCTGTCTGCGACAAAATTACTCCGGACGTGATGATTTGTAATCTTGTATGTCGTGTATTAATTCTTGTTATAATGAGATAAATTAAGCAAAAAAGTTTGAAAATTTGTAGTATTTATTTCTTTATAGAAATGTAGAAGATTTGAATACCTTTTATATTTCGGTATTTTTCCGTTCAGGAAACTACTAGGGCGTGATATTTGATAATGCCATCTTGTAAACTACGATGCTGCAATTGAGAAATGAAGGTGGTTTCTATCAGGGGATAGATACTACCTGATACAGAATATAGTGCATGAAACATTGTTCTCTACTTTCCATTCGAGAATTTCCATTTCAGTAAGAACGGAATTTTAACCTTAATTTCCAGAAAGTTTTCTTAATAGCGTTTGTTGTCATAGAAAATTCATATTTAGATGTCTTTATAATAAAAAGAAATGAAAGCGATCGTATTTAACATTCTTATCTGCCTCTTAAAAAGAATTCAAGTTCATTAACTGACCACACACAAATATCATTATAAACGAAACAAATTAACGAGAAAAATAACTTAAGAATGAAATTTGAATCGAATAAAGTCAAGTTTAGGAAATCATAAAGAGAGAAACAGACAGACAGCACGAGATATTAAAAAACGGAAAGATAAAAGAAAAATATTAAAAGTATTAAAAGATTCTTTTAATTGGTACGAAGAATATCCACAGCCCCCACCCCACCCCAAATGAGAAATTACACGTCAAAGACTTCCACACAAAATTCAGACGGTTGCTAAAGAAAACAGAAATGGTCAATCGTTAGTTGAAACAACGGACTCGGATGAATTTTGGGAAAATAAAACAAATACTAAAAAAAGAAGCAAACAGAAATTAAATCAAATGCAGCGAAATAAAATCACCTGTATTTCTCCTCGAGAAATCTTAATATTCTCAGTTTTATTTTTTCTTCAAAGGGAAAAGGAATACGCAATTTTATACCCGTTTCTATCGATTATTTCATTTCATCAAAAAACTTTCACTCGCTTTGGTTAGGTTATTTGGTTTGAATATATATCAACTCTTCATGGCAATTTGATGTTTATCCTGTTTAAATACTCTTCACACACACACACACACACACACACACACACACACACACACACACACACACACACACACATATATATATATATATATATATATATATATATAAAATTGGAATAAAAACTCCTGACCGTTATTTTGCTATTGTAAATCTATTTCAGCTGGCTACTGTTCAAAACAGCCAACCTCTTCAGATAGAAGCCAAATAATGGGGAGATAAGGTTACCTCTGCTATCTGAAGAGGTTGGCTCCTTTTATCAGTAGTCAGCTGAAATAAATTTATAATAGCAAAATGACGGTATGTTGAGCTTTTCTTCCAATTATATATATTCACTCTCGATGGTATTTATATATTTATATATTAATAATCATACATTGTACACCCCTGGAGATTTATAAGAATTCTCTTATAGAGTCTCAATTTGAATTTGTTTGCATACAGATCATTTCGAATATAGTAAATGATTGAATTGTTTTAGTTGATCCAAAGATGGTACCTTAACGTAAACAAATGATCCTGGAAATAATGGCAATGAAGAGGTACTCCACACTCCCCAAAGCCACAGGACCAGAGCCTCACCATCTGATGTTTTCATTTCATAAGCAAAAAATTCGTTGAGGGCGGCTTACCCCTTTGCAAAGATGCAGTCAGCGCTAGCCGACATAGCCTAAGCACAAAAAAGACTTCCATGTACAACTACGTATTGTCATGTGCATATACGAAATGTTCGCGTACAAGCACACACTCCCCCCTCTCTCTTTCACACACACACACACACACACACACACACACACACACACACACACACACACACACATAAATATATAAAAAATAGGGGTTTGGTGAACATTTATTATTATTTATAGATCATCCGTTTATGAAACATATATATATATATATATATATATATATATATATATATATGTTGAAAAGATAGATTTATAGCGAATCTGACAGTATGATAGAAATATGTGGAAAGTTGGATAAATCAAACACTTAACTCAAATTCAGATTTAGGTCTTGAAGAAGTTCGTGAAGATCAAATAAAGCCGAACGAAATATCACAAATCAAAATTTGAGTTGAGTTTTTGTTTTATGCAACTTTCCACATATTTCCATCATATATATATATATATATATATATATATATATATATATATATATATATTTCTTTATCTGAAGATGCAGATCAAACATTTTAAAATACTAGAGTCTGTTGAAATAAATATTATTTCAAAAATATAAGTAGTTTTTAAAGGTTTCTTTTATATATATATATGTATATATATATATGTATAAGCGTGTGATGGATGTTCTAAAATAAATAATGCATGCTCTATATATAAATATATTGTGTGTAACAGATTTTAGAATATATCCCAAACGCAGCATAAGTGGAAGAAAACCTCGTAAGTTTTTTTTTTTTTTAAAGTAAATCATCTTTAGAGATTACTAATTAAAAATGCTTATTAAATCAAGGAAAATATTTCAAGAGGTTCATGAAAACTGAAGTAAATGGATATACATTTCTTTTATCGTTTTTTAACGGAAGGTTCGTGGTTTAAAAACAAGTTGATATCGCAAGAAATCTTCACTTTCAACATGAAGAGGCATGCGTATTTGAGATTTTTTTCTTGTATTGGAGGAACTATATAAGGTGTACCTGAAAAGTGATTGGACTGGCGTCACAAACAATTTATTTCAATTGCAAACCAAAAATTGCATTCTTTCCCCGTTAAAGTAATCCTCATCGAGTCTAATGCAATTTTCCATCATTCTCTGCTACGATTGTATCCATTGCTTGAAGGATTCTTCTGGGATGTTTCTCAGCTCCGTTCCTACAACTCTCTTGATGGTTTTCACACCTTTGAAACGCCTTTTGATGACCTCCTTGATCGAAAAGAAAAATCACACGGAGAAAGATCAGACGAACAGAAGAATCGTTTCAATATGGCGATGTTTTCCATTTGGGCCAGGATCTGCCGGACGCTTAGGGCGTTGTGTAATATACTAGCTTAGATGGCGACGATGAACTTAGCAGATTCAAGGCGGTCGCAAGATAACATCAACAAGGTGGTTTTCACAGGAAAGAGAAATATAAAATATGATGGCGAGAATATAGTTTATTGCCGATGGATAGAGTGACAGATATTTCCGTTCGCAGATAAGATCAACAAATAACCGGAAAAATCGGAAGTATGAAAGTTCCGATAACCAGCCATGAACAGAAAAATACGTGGGCGAAGAGGATATTCGTATATCCGCATGGGACTTGAAAAGACAGTATAAGGTCTGTAATTTTGGACTGAAGGCGGAGACCTGCTGGTCACTCAAGCAGACCTGTCATCTCCTCGTGTATGTTCTCCGGCCGTCGGACTACTTCACAAAAAGGAGCCCTGCCACAGAAGAAAGATATGTGCGAACTCTCTCCGACTGTATTCCTACTACACACAATCGTCGCCGTCGAAGAATAAAGATATAAATTATGTTTTTATATATCTACGAGATTTTCATTGTTTGTTCAGTGGTGCAATATACTACAGTTATGGGCATGTGCATTGTTGTTGTGAATCAGTCACGATTTGGTCAGCTACAACTCTCGCCTCATCTCGCGAACTGAGAGAAATATACACTACAAGATATCCTAGAAGACTGATTGATCGTCTGGCTCTCTGGCAAGAACTCGCCGTGGAAAATGCTCATCACATCGAAGAACTTGATCAACATGACTTTCACCATTGCTTTCATCATCCTTAATGACATCAGAGACTTCCACTGGCTGCTTTGGCGTTTGGTTTCAGGCTCATACTCAAAAATCTGTCTTATCATCAGTGAAAACTTTACAAAGTAAATCTTTTTCAGTTTGAAGACGCTTCATAATGCCCTGACACAACTGATCGCAGCGATCATTCAGTAGTTTTGGCACCAATTTTGTGCAAATTTTCCGCATGTTCAAACCTTCAGTGGTAATCTTCCAAGCACTGTCTTTTTCTAAGTCTGGTTGATTTGCAATCATTCGAACGGTCAACCAACGATTGCCATACATCACATGCCTTACCTGCTCCATGTTGATCTCAGTTCTACTTGATGAAGGCCTCCCGTTCCTGGAGTAATTGTCTACTTTCTCGTGCCCCACTTGTATAACTCGTTAAAACATGTGGGCAACATGGTGTTATCTAAATACACCCGCTGACGCATTTCAAGTGCTTGTAGCGGAGTTTTACCTGAATGAACCAAAGATTTCAGATTCATTCATTGCTCTGGGTTCATTGTTTTTTCCACAGTACTCCTGACCGACTTGAAAAAAAAAAGAATTGAAAACAAAAGTATGAAAAAGAATGCAATGGTTGCGGAAAGCCAAGATTATTGTTATATACTTTCAAGATAAAACCTTCCGCTTATCCTTCTTTCGCGCATAGCTCATACAGTCCAGTAACTTTTCAGACAAACCTCGTATATATATATATATATATATATATATATATATATATATATATATATATATATATATAAGTTTGTTTATGTGTGGAGGGGAGAACATGACTTGAAAACCATAATTTGTTGCAGTGTTTATTTATTAAATGTAACGAATCACTGATTTAAGAGCTTTACTCTATCCATTTGATGGAAAAACCTTAATTAAATAAAAGGATATTGGAAAAATCTAAATTGTCTACGTGTATGTCATCGGACAACATTTAGGCAAACCACTCGTTACGGATCTTTAAAAATGTGTAAACAAAAACGATCAATGTGTTCATGACCTTTATTTGAAATTGAAAATTTATAGATAGCAATGTTTTATTTGTTATTTTTTGTTAGCTTGGGTTTTATAACATATCAACCTTTGTTGGTTATTCAACATTTATTATAGAAATATAATAACAACATTTATTATAGAAATATACAGTTCTATTTTAAACAATACAGTTTAACATTAGTACACGGTTTAATTGCCCAAAACATTTCTATTTCAAGCTATTCAGTAATGTCAAACCGTTCTAATTCGAACAATTCAGTTTAGCGTAAGTTCAGTTTCAATGTCAAAATCAGTTCTATTTACAAAAATTCAATTTAGCATACAAAAATAGTTCCATTTCAAGCAACTCAGTTTAGCATAAGTTCGCAGTTTAGTTCTATTTGACCTATAGATAGGACCCTATAGGACCTTATCAGGTCCTACCCCTCCGGGCAAGAGCGGACCTAGGAGCAACATTTCCTTGTTTCTGAAACTGAAAATTCATGACATTGGTCAGATTTAAGGACGAAGAGAATATTCAGACCAAATCAAAAGAAGAGTTTTATGTGGCGACAAATAAAAAAACTCATTGGAATAAATGTGTTATGCGTCCCAAAAAACTTATTTTGAAAATGATTGGGGTAAAATATCGAAAGCAAATATTTAAAATCATTTGTTATTCACTTTATTGACTTCCACGTGACTTTCACGAAAGAAAAATAACTTCTGCATTTCAAAACTTAAACATTTAAAAAAATATTGACACTCAATGAAAAGTGAATACGTTAAAAAAAAAAAAAAAAAAAATGAAATGGACCATCACAAACCAAACCAGATGATCGGTTTCCACCAAAAGAAGATCATGTTGTGTGCTTAGTAAAATTGGAAGGAATTCCACTGCTATGACCTAATTCAAGTTGACAAAGATTTTGTGATTCGAATTAGTACTGTTTCAGATTAAACCAATCAAGAGATGATACTCGACTAAAATTACTCTGAATTCCTCAACCGAAAAGGCGTCATGTTCCATTAAACTAACCCTAGACTTCATACTTCTTAAATGAACAGGCCAAAATTGTAACCACTTGACTAAGAAATGTTTTCTCATCCGCTGTATCGACCAGGCATCTCGCCTTCGATTGAACATTTAGATCACTTTTTTTTTCAGAAAATTTTGGCAATAAAAAATAACAATCTAGCAAAGGCTGCAAAAAAATTTAAAACAAACAAACACACAAACAAACAAACAAACAAAAAACGAAAAAAAAAATCTATAAACAAAAAAACCTATAAAAACTGGAGTTATGAAGTAGCCTTGAAGATGGCAGAAGCAAAATTGTAAATTTTGTTATTCATTAAGATTATTGTTGAAAAAAGAATATTGTCTTTTATTTTAAGAAACTGAACTAGGTTCTAACGAAATGATAATAATTTTTTTCTAAGTTTCTTTTTTTCCCTTTATCGTTAAATAATAGAAAGGATATTCAGTAATGGCCATCCAAAAATTACAGGTGTGCAGATTTGACGTCTATAAGTTTACTAGAAATTTCAAGACAAATGAAATGTATTTATTTTGATATAGATAATTTTGAAATATTGTAATATAATGGCCGAGGGATTTCATTTTATGGCTTTGGGTTTAGTTAGGCTGAGAACCTTTCGGCTCAGTGCATGGGTTACTTAGGTGCAACATTAACGCAGGTGTTCACACGCGTGCGCAGAGCGGACGTGTCACTCAGAGATGTCTCAATAGCCCAGATGGGGAACAGGGCTACAGAGTGCGGGTGACATCACGCACCGGAAGCGCGCGGAGGATATGGGGGATTTTGAAGAAAGTCAGTTAGTTGAGTTGAGTCCTGCCTCGGAAGAAGACGGTTGGCTTTCACTTGCTCGCCGAAGCCGGGCAAGTGGCCTTTGTGGCGAGTGCTACACGTGTTGGCAGTTGGAAAAGCCAGAATAGAAAGAATGTGTATCTCTCTCCTTATGTCGAAGAACCTTTAAACTCAAAGGTAATAAAAAGTTTCGTACCTGAACTAAGAAGTCATTACGTGTTTTTCTGTTTCGGGATTCCTATGTACATATAATGTTCATAACATATATACATAGTATATATGTTATGAACATTATATGTACATTTCGCGTAGCCATATCATAGCTATGGTACAATATCATTGCCTATCCACATTCTAATGATATTTTGATCTTTTCTTAGTCTCTATCATAGAATAAATGATTTTTATATTCAACAACGATTACAGATTTAGTTTGAATTTTATGTTTTTTGATCATTTTGTGATTTATTTAATTTTTTATTAACGAGAAACTGTGGGTTTCTATTGTTGGAATGAATGTTAAACGCACAATTGGGGAGACAATGTATGTATGTATGTACGTGGTGCCTTCAATAAGTTTACAGATTTTTTTGTACAGGTATTTAAGATTGTCGTAGACTCTTGAGAATTCAGTATGTTATTGCTATACATCTTATTAGATGACTGAACAATTTTTATGATTTCAGGTTCAAATGAACAGCTACAGCAAAAATTGGAATACACCCTACTAAAGCCTGATTGTCACAGCTGGTGAATTTCAAAAATGCAATCTGGACGTGAGGAAGAACGATATGCAATAAAATCCTGTTTTAAACTTGGAAAAATGCCGAAGAAACGTATGGAATGCTTCAGACTGCTTTTCGACCATCTTGCATGAATCGAGCATCAGTTTTTGAGTGGCATAAGAGATTCAAGGAAGGCAGGAAGTCTGTGAGGGATGATGAGAGGTGTGGGAGGAGAAAGGAAGTCAATGCACTAGAGTTGATTGGGTTACTATGTTGAGGTTTTCTGGGGGTTCATGAAGAGATTCCGTCGGAAGAGGCTAGCACTCTTTAAATCGGGTCAGTGGCATTTTCACCAGGACAATGTACCAGTCCACAACTCCATCTTTGTCACAGACTATTTCATCATGATGGGCATCAAGACAGTTCCTCAGCCTCCCTATCGTCCAGACCTTGCTCCTTGTGACTTTTGCTTATTCCCTAAGCTCAGAGGCTGTCGTTATGAGACAACTGAGGAGATGAAAGAGGCTGTGACGAAGGTCATTGATACGCTCACACAAAAGGACTTCCATGGGGCCTTCCAGAAGTTATTGGAATGGTACAACAAGTGCATTGCAGCCGACGGAGATTACTTCGAAGGGGACTAGAGTTTCATGTGCGTACTATCAATAAAAGTGTCCACACGAAAAAAGTCTGTAAACTTATTTAATGATCCTCCTATGTATGTATGTATGTATGTATGTATGTATGTATGTATTCATAACAGTTATCTGAAAATTGATATTAAACCTTGATAAAAAAGATGTGTATATTTTTGTGTTATGATACATTTTTCGGTGACATACATACATACATACATACATACATACATACATACATACATACATACATACATACGCATACGTACACACAGACATACATACACAACCATACAAACACAAACACACACTTACAAACATACTAAGTTATATACACAAGTGTAGCATTCAACAACGTAAACACACCCGATTCATACGCAAATAAACATCTACATACACTCTCATATGTACACACACACATACATACATGTATGCACACATGCAAAACTTTCAACTTACCTGGAGGAGTTTCGGTTACGTCGTGGCTAAAATGCTGGACTGTGACATCGTGGTGAGATCGAATTTTAGTCAAGCTATTACATTCACTTTCAGACTAATACTCTTAGGAAAGATATGAAGCACTAATCCTCTCAACTATCGATTCAACAGTACCATTAATGTTCATCTACAATGATAGCGTTGGTATTAAATAACCCACCCATGTTGAGTTGCCATGAAACAATAACATCAAATCCAAACTAACTTACCGAGTACTTCCCACACACGTAATTATATTAAGAATAAATGCTCACCGCGTAATCGATGAGATATAATCATTATCATCAGTTCTGGACGAAATACTTGAACCAAAAGGTACATGTCTGCTGCCTCTTGAAAGTTTTTTTTAATAGTTAGTGGCGTAGGAACGATAAAATTGTCTGTTTTTATGAAAATTCACAGAACTTGAAGTCACATGATAGATAAAAAATTTGAAAGAAACAGTGAACTAGAAAAAGAGCTAAAGATTAAAACATATGAACTCTTTGTTGGGGAAAATATGATTGAATTGTATGGATGATTTTGTGATAGACGAACAGTTTTATTTTTAGATAGATAGATCGATAGATAGATAGATAAAATGCGTGTGTTTTGCGTACATACGTATGTGAGTGTATATATTAGTAAATAAGGAGCTGAAACGAATAAAATGGGAAAATGTTTATTCGATAAACTAATTTGTCCATCGATTGAGAGGGGAACAGTTCTGACAGTTGTTCACATGGTGAGTGGAAAGTGATATCGAGGCATTTATTGATTGATAAATAGATAAGAATAGATAAGTAATTATTGTGTGTATGAGAGAGAGAGAGAGAGAGAGAGAGAGAGAGAGAGAGAGAGAGAAATGGGATATCAGTTCGACTGTTTTTAATCTCGTCTTAAAAGAAGTTTATTAATATATTGATATTGGGATGGTAATTGAAAGGCGTCAAAATGAAATTATATTTATATAGGTATATACTTTTTCTTTCTTTCTTTCTTTCTTTCTTTCTTTCTTTCTTTCTTTCTTTCTTAGGGTGATGTTTAGTATACTTGTCACGTACACATTTTCTAATCCAATTGGATTAGTATGTACATGTAGGATATCTACATACATGCGTACATATAAACATATATTATTATATGCATGCATACATTGATAAAAAAATACGTGCATAGATAAATGAATATATATATACACGCATGCATAACTACATATATGTATACATATATGAATTATTAGGGTAAATAAAATAAAAATCGAAATGATTTAAAAAAGAAGACCGCTATTAACAGATATTGTTTCATCGATAGAGATTTTGATAGATGATTACACCAATATAATCAGATAAATATTCTGATCAAAAAAGGATCAAGTTTAATAAGTAAAGGCAGAGATGTATTTTTTGTCTATGCATTTATATATAACGTTATTACTTTCGATTTCGGTCTAATATTCCTGGGAGAGGTAAGAACCCTTATATTCCACTCTAATAAATTGTACTGCTGTTGTTCTTCTACAAGGATGGCTTTGGCGTTAGATAACCCACATAGGTTGATATGCCATTAAACAAATAAACCAAACTAAATATATATATATATATATATATATATATATATATATATATATATATATATAGTGGAGTTTCTGTAGTGAGGCGGCTTACGTGCTGGACTGCGACATCAAAGTAAGCAAGTTCGAACTCCATTCTTGCTCTTGCATTCGCCTTCAGACTAATTC
>OY757925.1:21494695-21509695 GCA_963585895.1 Sepioteuthis lessoniana | reverse complement strand
ATTTAATATGAGAGACGAGTAGTAACTTTGTCTTGGGTGATTTTTAACGAAAAAACTGAGATAAAAAATTTCTATCCAGAAGACGAAAAACTTAAAATCGTATCGACACTTTCTTATCTTTCAAACTCAATGCTAGAAAGTTTTTGAATCCATTTTTTTTTCACCTAAAATATTTATCGAACATGTCACAAAGAACAAACTACGTTATTCTGAATTGACGAAATTTCAAGATTTGTACAAATAAAACCAAAGACTCGGGACATTTTCCAACATTTCACATTCGCTACATTTTTACCAATGAAACAATTAAAACTTCAAGACTGTTAGCAACTTTTATGAAACTCGACAATTTTACAGACTTGAAGTTTCCCTCCAAATCTTTAAATCTCTAGGCTCCTACGGACCACAGTAAAGTAAGTTTGCAAACTATAAACAGATTCACAATAACGGAATTAGAAAAGTGGACTTGCAACAAAGTTGCAAAGAATAATGCAGCAGCAGCAGTAACAACAGCAACAACAACAATGACAACAACAAAATTCAAGAGAATCAAAATTCTTTGAATATCAACAATTAATGTCGAAATCTCAGACATCGTTTGTTTTTGTTTTTTTCTTCGACTACGTTGTTCACACCAAACATTACTGTTGTTGTGCCTTCAGATATAATTTCAAATTTTCATAAAACACAGAGTCGTTGTGAATAGCGACTTAACTACGACAGGGAAAGCAGAATCCTAACGGTGATTCAAATACATAATTTATCAGAAATAGTCGATTATAGACATATCGACGACCACTATTCACTCGGTTCTTTCAAAGAAGACTGCAGATTAAGAGAGAGATGTTTATTCTATAGACAGTGAACAATACAGTCGCAATATCATTTGGATTAGACTGTCTACGTACATAAGATCTAATCTATTTTAATAAGTTCGTGCCTATGTGTGTCTATTGATATCCTTTGATCTTTTTCTTTTTCATAACTATCAATCGATCTATCTGAATTAGTATGTTTCTATTATTTAGATAAATTTCTATCAATAAAGGGATGTACCTACATATATCTGGATATGAGTTGATACATTTCGACAATAAATTTTCTTGCCAATCCCTCTATTACTCTGAATGTTCCCATCTATTCATTACATATAAAAAGGATTAAAGTTAAGATAACGTCCAAATCTACTCCTTTCAGAATTCTGCCATCACAAACACACACTAGTGTGCGTGCGTGTGTGCGTGCGTGTGTGTGTGTGTGTGTGTGTAATGGTTGACGTCATAGTAAATGGCCTCGGTGAACTGAGTTCAAATCCTAGACGATACTGTTTGTATTTCACATAGCGCTACAATCTCTTGGAAAGATATTAATCCAACTGTCCTCCCTCCAGCTATGGATAAATAGTAGGGTAGACTGAGCTTTTTAATCTTGGTATGGAATCCGGTCAATAAGATTGGAAAACTCTGAATTCCAACCAGTTAACCTCCGCTTAAAAACTGACCTTGTGTCGCATCTTGCTCGAGCGGAGAGGTAGTTCGTGTATGTGCATTTAGGCAAAATTTCACATTTCGCATAACCTATCGATATATCTGGTAAGAGAAAAATATTGTGTGTGTGTGTGTGTGTGTGAGAGAGAGAGAGAGAGAGAGAGAGAGAGAGAGAGAGAGAGATCTAGTCAACTCGCGAATGTACATGTACTTCGCACATCAAGTTCTTATTAGAAAGGTTTTATTAAATGCATCATTTTATAATTTCCTACGCGTAAAAAAGTCTTTTTTTTCTTAATTTCCAACTATTCCTCAAAGGTTGCAACCTGATGAGAATTAATTCACGTGACATTTTCGTTACTCTGCTTGAAATCAATAAGCTTTAGAAAATGATTAAAAAAAATTCTTTTGTTCTTCAGTATCAGTAAAATGGGAAAGTGGAGACATTCAAGAGAAGACCACTCGTATATGTAAAATGATCTCTGGGAAGTTATGCATGATTATGAATCAATGATCGTTATAAACTGCCTCATAAAGTAGAGTTAAATAAACATGTATGTATGTATGTATCAATCTTTGTGGCCTTGTGCCAAATATAAGTTATGTTTAACTTTTTTCAGGAGAACTAGCTTGTAAGTTTGATAGTAACAGGGTGTTTCATACTCCTGGCCTTGTGCCAGAACTAAATTATGCTTGGCAAGCAAATACATTACGAAATTAAAAATTGAATATCTTGTGTGAAATTATTGGGATTTTTGTAACGCTGCCACAGGAGAAAGTAGGGGACTGTTTGAATGAACAGCAATGAGACGAGTGGTACTAGCGGGAAGGACATCCGCCAAAGACGATCCAAAAGCTGGACGAGTCAACAATAAACGATAATAACTTTTCAAGCAGTTTTGGCAAATCACAAGACAACTCTCATTCATCATCCAATCTCCTCTCCAGATTTGGCCCTGCAGACATTTTTGCTCCTAAAGCTGAATTTCGACTTGAAAGGTTGGGGCCGTCAATTTCAAACGATGAAAGATATGGAAGAAATAGCAAAAAAATTCATTTCGGAACCAAAAAAAATCGACCATCTTCTCCCTCACCCTCAAAAAATATGGAAAAATAAACTCAAGAACCTCCCTTGTGAAGCGAAAGAAACTATTCTAAAGATGACATATCCATAACATAAAGTTGTTGGTAAAGCAATAAATCTAATCATTTTTCTTTTTTGTGTACACTGTATATAGTGTGTAGATTTTATCAGAAAATGAAAGTTAATTGCTGGTTTTATATGTCTAATCTTTATTACAGATCTTGCCACATGCATACCCAAGTAAAGACACTTCGTATTCAATATTTTAATTGTAGTCTTCCTTTTTTCATTATACTTTTGCAAATCTACTTTAGCATCCGGTTACTTTTTCAGAAAAATATCCAAAATAATGATATTTCCTTCAGCATATTTTGTAGTAAGGATAGTATCATCATTTCGACGAAAATAGATTGACTATACCATCAGTTTAATCTTTTGAAAAATCTTGTACCCTCTGCCATCCAATTTAGACTCTCCAACAAGACAACGATTAGAAACATAATTCGAAAACAATCTCAGACTGGTTTAAGAAGAGTGAGCTTACAGTAATCGAGTGACTTTCTCATTTGCCTGATATAATTAATATCACTTTCTTATTTTTTGTCAGCTCACGTTGTGTGTTATTTCAATAACACTGATCGAATAGATAAATGTCATTAAATCAAATTTGGAATGTTTATTCCGAAAAAAGAAGATAATCTAGGGATCGAATACTTACGCATACAATTAGCTTTGTTTTTCCCGGATATATGTATATATTTGAATCTTTCAATGTTATCTTTCTGTCGAGATCTGGCTGACGGAGACTATTGCGTATTTTTATAATGTCTGACGTCTTTGTTTAAGTTGAAATGAAAGTCAAGATTCTTAAATCGGTATTCGAAATCCTGGCTTTCATTTCAATACAAGCGAACCTTTAGACTTTGACGATGTCACACGTTATATTTCTGTCTGTTATTCGTTAATATATCCTTGTGCTTTCAAATATATTCCCTATGTACGTGGTATATCCACGGACCTAGATTGATATAGATAAATCTATTCAATGGAATATATTGAAAACTTTGTGAAAATATGAGTGGGGATAGACAAATGTTGGCAGTGTGATTACCAAAAAGCTTTGAAGAAGAAGAAGAAAAAACCCCGGAGTAAATCGAAACATCACTAAGAGAATAAAAAAAAAAATAGTTTGACAAAACTATCGCCACATAAAATTATACAAAGAGAGTCGAAATTATTTAGAACAAGAAATTAAAAAGAAGATTCAAGATTTATTTCATTCCTACGTTTAAGTTCTTTTTTTTATATCTGTAAGTTAAAACGTTACTTTAATGAAACTAATATTTTCTCTTTTAAGATTTCCTAAGATAATTGTTAGATTTTGTATCTTAAGATTGAAATGACTGTTAGAAAAATTTGAAAATATTTTGTTAAATAGAATTGCATTTAAAAGTCTGCTTACTTGTTTTTCGCAACACACAGTTTATGGACGTGACATGTATGAATCCTCTTCAAGTTGTCCAACTTTATTCTTGTATATCTATAAAAAATCCTTTTTCTTTCTATGTGCCCATCTATTTTTGGTCGGTTGTTTGGATTTTATGGCATATCAACCCTTGTGGGCTATTTAATACCAAATCTATTTTATAGAAATAATCAGTTCTATTTCGAACAATTTTAGGTTAGGATAAGTACACAATTGAATTGTCAAAACATTTCTATTTCAAGCTATTCAGTTTAGTCAAAGTTCTAATTAAAGAATTCAGTTCAGTATAAGTATAGTTTTTGTCAGCACACAGTTAAATGTCAAAAACAGTTCTATTTCAAACAATTCAGTTTAGCATAGGTATGCTGTTTAAATAATAAAAAAGGTTCTATTTCAAGCAATTCAGTTTGCGTAAGTACGCATTTTAGTTCTATTTGACCCATAAGGAGTACTCCGCATTCCCCAAAGCACTAATATTACTGGAACCTTACCATCAGATTGTTTAGTGCCATATCCAGGACACTTGTTGGTGGGGGGTCTTTCCCTATTTGCAGAAAAGCAGTCGGTGTATTCTACTGCTCCAGCCAACAGGGCAATATTTAGCTTTTGTCTCTTCCAATTTTTGACTGACCATCTGTTGAGATGAAAACATAACCAACGTTCATGGAAATTATTTTGGACTGTGACAGACATAGTAATCACGGTTATCGAATATATAAAAGAATAGCATTCTTTCTCTCTGTGCAATGGTTAGCGAGCATGATCAGCAGACTAAGCTTCTTCAGCCAAACCCTACTACTTCTACTACTACTACTACTACTGCAAATAATTATTAGCAATTGATTATCGGTAAGACATCGAGCAGATGGAAACTATGATAACTACATTTATGTAAAGGGATTCCTTTATTGAAAATTGTACACTTTGAAATATCTTAAAAATTTCAGCACCTAAATGAGCAAAATTCTATTTACGGGAGTATTTTACAAATTGATTATTTGAGAGTGAATAATATATCTTATCTTTACAGAAAGTTTTAGATCGTCAACAAGAGTTCAATAATTGTGTTCTTGTGATATTGCAGTAAAATATACAGTAAGAATCATTTTGATCTTTGAGATGAGCAAATTGATCTACAAGAAGAACAAGTTAATCTACAAGGGAAGAGAATTGGTCTATAAGATGGACAATTGGTCTACAAGAAATGCAAATTTGAAATGCAGATGTGAATTGATCTATTAGATGAGACAATCAGTCTACAAGAAATGCGAATTGATCTACAAGAAGAACAAGTTAATCTACAAGGGAAGTGAATTGATCTATTAAATGAGACAATCGGTCTACAAGAAATGCGAATTGATCTACAAGAAGAACAAATTGATCTACAAGGGAAGGGAATTGATCTATTAGATGAGACAATCAGTCTACAAGAAATGCGAATTGATCTACAAGAAGAACAAATTAATCTACAAGGGAAGTGAATTGATCTATTAGATGAGACAATCAGTCTACAAGAAATGTGAATTGATCTATAAGAAGAACAAGTTGATCTACAAGGGAAGTGAATTGATCTATTAGATGAGACAATCAGTCTACAAGAAATGCAAATTGATCTACAAGAAGAACAAGTTGATCTACAAGGGAAGTGAATTGATCTATTAGATGAGACAATCGTTCTACAAGAAATGCGAATTGATCTACAAGAAGAACAAGTTGATCTACAAGGGAAGTGAATTGATCTATTTGATGAGACAATCGGTCTACAAGAAATGCGAGTTGATCTACAAAAAGAACAAGTCGATCTACAAGAAAAGCAAATTAATTAACGAGATGATCGAATTGATCTACAAGAAGAACAAGTTGATCTACAAGGGAAGTGAATTGATCTATTATATGAGACAATCGGTCTACGAGAAATGTGAATTGATCTACAAGAAGTACAAGTTGATCTACAAGGGAAGTGAATTGATCTATTTGATGAGGCAATCGGTCTACAAGAAATGCAAATTGATCTACAAGAAGAACAAGTTAATCTACAAGGGAAGTGAATTGATCTATTAGATGAGACAATCAGTCTACAAGAAATACGAATTGATCTACAAGAACAAGTTAATCTACAAGGGAAGTGAATTGATCTAATAGATGAGACAATCGGTCTACAAGAAATGCGAATTGATCTACAAGAAGAACAAGTAAATCTACAAGGGAAGTGAATTGATCTATTAGATGAGATAATCGGTCTACAAGAAATGCGAATTGATCTACAAGAAGTACAAGTTGATCTACAAGGGAAGTGAATTGATCTATTTGATGAGGCAATCGGTCTACAAGAAATGCAAATTGATCTACAAGAAGAACAAGTTAATCTACAAGGGAAGTGAATTGATCTATTAGATGAGACAATCAGTCTACAAGAAATACGAATTGATCTACAAGAACAAGTTAATCTACAAGGGAAGTGAATTGATCTAATAGATGAGACAATCGGTCTACAAGAAATGCGAATTGATCTACAAGAAGTACAAGTTGATCTACAAGGGAAGTGAATTGATCTATTTGATGAGGCAATAGGTCTACAAGCAATGCGAATTGATCGACAAGAAGAACAAGTTCATGTACAAGGGAAGTGAACTGATCTATTAGATGAGACAATCGGTCTACAAGAAATGCAAATTGATCTACAAGAAGAACAAGTTAATCTACAAGGGAAGTGAATTGATCTATTAGATGAGCCAATCGGTCTACAAGAAATTCGAGTTGATCTACAAGAAGAACAAGTTAATCTACAAGGGAAGTGAATTGATCTATTAGATGAGCCAATCGGTCTACAAGAAATGCGAATTGATCTACAAGAAGAACAAGTAAATCTACAAGGGAAGTGAATTGATCTATTAGATGAGATAATCGGTCTACAAGAAATGCGAATTGATCTACAAGAAGTACAAGTTGATCAACAAGGGAAGTGAATTGATCTATTTGATGAGACAATCGGTCTACAAGAAATGCAAATTGATCTACAAGAAGAACAAGTTAATCTACAAGGGAAGTGAATTGATCTATTAAATGAGACAATCGGTCTACAAGAAATGCGAATTGATCTACAAGAAGAACAAATTGATCTACAAGGGAAGGGAATTGATCTATTAGATGAGACAATCAGTCTACAAGAAATGCGAATTGATCTACAAGAAGAACAAGTTGATCTACAAGGGAAGTGAATTGATCAAATAGATGAGACAATCGTTCTACAAGAAATGCGAATTTATCTACAAGAAGAACAAGTTGATCTACAAGGGAAGTGAATTGATCTATTTGATGAGACAATCGGTCTACAAGAAATGCGAGTTGATCTACAAAAAGAACAAGTCGATCTACAAGAAAAGCAAATTAATTTACGAGATGATCGAAGTTATCTACAAGAAGAGCAAGGGAAGTGAATTGATCTGTGAGATGAGCAAGCCAACAGTCACACTTCTTTAGGTCCCTACAAGTATTTCACTCCTCTGAATTCAAATGTTTTATATTCTGTCTTTTTCTATTGTTAGTTCAGCATAACATGTGAATTCATTCTCTTTTAGTTTTGGATATGTAAATTTAAATATCAAGACTGAGAGAGAGAGAGAGAGAGAGAGAGAGAGAGAGAGAGAGAGAGAGAGAGAGTGAGAGAATAAATGTAGATATCAAAAATTGAGATTATATCTATCTAAGAATCAATAAAATGAACAACGGAAGAGAAAGCTTTATAACTGCTTCATTGATTTGACAAATTTAAATTGTAGACTGAACTTTTACTCCATAAAACTTTCAATACAAAATAAAAGTCATAGTCATGTATGTGGTTGCATGTATGTCTGCATGTTTGTGTGTAGATGTTAGTTTATGTGGGGGTGTGCACGAGTGAGAATAGCTGTTAGCAGTAAGTGATTACTTTGTATCTGTCCTCTGGGCGTGACGTTTTGAAAGCTATAATCACAAGCAGAGGAAGAAAAGTCCGACACAAAATTAAGAAAACGTCTTTATATAATTAGGTCCTAACCTGAAGCAGAAGACTTCATAAAGAAATGACAGCCTTATATCAAATAGAATCAACTAAGTGAATAAACACAGGTTTAATAAATAAATAATTTTTCCAATGTCTATCGATTTCCGGTGCTTTTGAATTTCTACTGTGTACGCATGAGAGTGTACATGCATCTTAGTATCTATCTATATCTGTATCTTTCTTCCCCCTCTCTCTGACTCTCTCTCTTACTCTCTCTCTCTCGCTCTCTCTCTTCCACCTCTCTCCCCTTCTATCTCTCTTCCCCCTCTCTCTCACTATCTCACACTCTCTCTATCTCTCACTCTCTCTCTCTCTCACTCGCCCTCTCTCTCACTCGTCCCCTCTCTCTCACACACTCTCTCTCTCTCTCTTATTAACACACACACACATCCTCTGTGTGTGTATATATTCGTACAGGGTGCTCATAAAATCTTGCATTAGTTTTAAAATCGAACAATTACAATTACACAAATAATAAAATATTTTCATTTAAAAAAATATATCGAAATATCTTACAATTTTTATACAACAATTTCAAAATGTCAAAATGTTATTTTCCTTTTGTTGTATTTTTAAACTTAAATCTCTCGATAAAATTGATTGGTAGGAGCGAATCGATTTTAGACCATCAACTTCATCTGATCAAACTCCATTACAAATACTTCTTAAATTAATCAAAATCTCGTTATAAGCGTAAACTTAAGGCCAAAATACTACGAGAAATTCAATCCAAATTATTGCATAAAGCATTTATTTTAATATTTAATCGCCACAAAAGATCGATCTTGCGTTGGGAAATTTTTGCGAATCGCATTGAAAAATCGATCAACTAATGTAGCATCCATATCGAATAAGGATATGTTTGAGAACAGTTTTAAAAGATGTATCTATTAAGATGGCGGCCATATTGAAGAGGGATATATTCAAGAATCACCTTGAAAAATCGACCAACCAATAAGATCGCCCTGTTGAATGAAGATATGTTAAAGAATATATCCTGAAGGAGTTTATGTTGGGAAGCTTCTAGAAAATTCGATTAACTAAGACAGCGGCCTTGTTGAAAAGGGACGAGTTCATGAATTGCCCTGTAAGTTCAATTAACTAAATTTGATGTATATCTTATACGTATTTAACGTAGATTGGTTGTTATGGTATACGCAACATAAATTTTTGTAATTTCTATCCTCTGTGATTGTCACAATCTTCTTGTTCGGCTAAGTTTAACTAGGCTAAGTTTGCATGTAAAAATTCTGTTGGAGTGCGACAGTTAATAAAATTGTCAAATAACTTATGGCTACTGATTTTCATTTTGAGTACGTTGATATTGATGCCTTTTGTCTGACTATAAGAGTTTAGAGGAACATTTATTGGACGCCAGTAGTAGAACGATGGTTAAAAAGTTGGTCTAGCCGGATAATCTTGAAAGAGTGATCAATAAAGATGGCGGTCAAGCTGAATAGGAATAAAACTACGGGATTTGTCTCCGAGAAAAGCTTGCTTATTATCTTGCCAGAGCAGGCGTTTATCAAACAGAGAGAGAGAGAGAGAGAGAGAGAGAGAGAGAGAGAGAGAGAGGAGACATAAGAACAAATGCACATGAGTATATATATATATATATACATATATCCTTATAGGTATTCAAAAAATCATTAATACGTAGATACGTGTAACTAAATCTATTTCGAAGAATATATTTGTCTATTTTCCTCCGTCTTCTGTGTCTCTTCCCCCGACTTTCTCTTTCTCTCCCTTTCTCTCTCACTCTGTACACACACAAGCACATACAAGCAGGCACGTAGGCACGCAGAACAACCCGTACATGTAGAAATAGATAGATATGCATGTTGGTGTATATATATATATAGAGAGAGAGAGAGAAAGAGAGGGAGAGAGAGAGAGAGAGAGAGAGAGAAAGAAATAAGCACACATATATTCTCAAAGAATTTACTTTCACTTTGACAAAAAGTTCTTCTTTTAGAAGGAATATTTATTTCTTCAAATCATGTCATTTATTTGTTTTCCGGTTTCAATTAATTTCCCTTAACTTCCAGTGAAAAAAATAATTGTTAATATCGGTAACCTACCTATTAAAGACTCTTCCCGCTCATTCCTACAGCTCGGACCAAAGAACACCTTTTTGTGTCTTGAATATAGATCAGACTTCCTGATGTACTTGCGTATTTTTCAACAGCGCCAGTGGTTAGTATTCGAGCCCAAGAATAAATAGAATTTCGAAGGTTTATTTTCAAAGCGGACGTATTGCTCAGAAAACTGGTGTGACGCAATCATCCTACACTAATTTTCACGTTTTTAAACTTCTATCAAATAAATTATATATGAATAATATATTCATCTGATTTTCTACGTGGCTGAGACGCGTATTTTTTTCTGCATATTTTGTAATTGATGACTGGCATCCCGAAGGATAATGTTTTATACAAGACAGAAAAAAGTTTTTATTTGTATCGGTGTCTCTCATGGAAATTTTCTGTTTACGTTGGAAATGATAATTTGAAATCCTTGGTTTTGCCACGGCTCGAACATCAATCAGTTTGGTAACAAAGGTTTACACAACAACTTGTGCTTCGAGACTGATATTGATTTGACATATCACAGACAATGAGCAAACATTAATTCTTTCTTTGTCCTGAAAGGGAACCCCTTTCTTTCCTGTTTAGCACAACATATATAAATAAAATATACGTTTATATTCATTCATACATATATACACGCATACACACACGCACATACACACACGTACGCGCTCATTTCCCAATTTATTGAAGAATTTTTTTAAACAATTAGTTGATCTTCCTTCTTTCTTTATTTCTTTCTCTCTCCCACATACACAAAACTTTCTCTTTCTCTTCCTCTTCCTCTAATCACATGAAAATCCCTTTCAGAAGATCAGTTGCCAATAGTAGTGTAGCATGGAAAGGAAACATCGTTTTATTGTTGAGTTGTCCTCGTGAATTTACGCCGACTTAATGTCATGAATTTGCTCCACAAAGCATTTCTTTCCCTCTTAAGAAGAAGAAAAACAAAGCAGCAAAAAATCCCTGACAACCCACGGTTGATTAATGATCATTACAAATAACGAAAGATGAAATAAAAATGATCTAAAAAACAATTCTCTTATAAGAACCAAATAAGTACTTCCGAAATTTAATTAGAGATTCTCGCCAAATTACTTCGTGGCAGCTTTTGTTCTACTAACGCATTTATAAAGATTAGATCTATCTATCTATCTATCTATCTATCCCGAGGTACCAATACATTATAACTAGCTATAGGTTGCAAGAATTATAGCAACTGCCTTGTGCATGTCAGTTTCAGATGTATATAAACAGATAAGACAGCCTCGAGTACTTGATTTTTATGTGTAGAATTCTGTAATAATGGATACGAATACATTTTTGAGTGATTTTTATAAAAGTCATATTGAAATCGCAAGAGGACTTGGTCGGAGCATTTCCGAAACCTGGCGTCATGTGAAAACCTGACGTTATGATCAATATCTTTTGACAAGGATTGGGCAGGGAAAACCTTCTACCTTTGAAGATACTACCAATAGAAATTATAACAATCTATCTATCTATCTATCTATCTATCTATCTATCTATCTATCTATCTATCTATGTGTATGTGTTGATGGGTGAATTATGTAGAAGATGATACCTATGTGATATCGTTACATGCAGGCCGCTGAGATGGCTAGAAGGTGACCTCGATGTCTTCGGATGAAGAGTAAATGAAAGACATTAAAGTCATTAAAAAGTCTTGTAGGGATTTGCTAAATTAACAAACTATCCTCGACCTGACACAGATAGACTCAGATCACGTGATAAGGAGTTGAGAGAAAACAACGAGACAGTCAGGGTCTCAATAGACAGGCAAGGGAACCTCGTTGTTCTGTCGGAGCGAAATGGAAGGCTCGGAGATAGGAGTTCTATTCCGGATTTATATTTACCGTTAACAAAGATTCATCCTTCTAGACAAATGGCTTATAAACTGGCCTCCTATAAGCAAAACCTATATCCGAAAGTAATTATAACATTTATATACGATTGTTAAGAAGACTCGTTATCCGTTCTTTTTCCTACCACGAGATGATGTCCATTAACTGATAAAGATATACTATAAGGTTTATGTCTCGCATCATCCAGTATAATCACGTTTCATCTCGTGTCTTCCAGCATCAACCTCGATAACCCCAGCATTTATGTTTAGTAGTGGTCAACCCATCTCTCTCTCTCTCTCTCTCTCTCTCTCTCTATATATATATATATATATATATATGCATACACATATCCCGTGTTTCTTGGCAGAAGTAGTCATAGATTTTCCCCTGAGTTTTTTTATGTTGGAACTAGAGTGGAAGATTCGGGTTTCAATGTGGATTTTCACGGCAGGTTTTCTTTATCTACTTGAAAGGCTAGTTTAAAGAACCGTTTTTACATACGTGGTCCTATACTACCCAAAGTAATCCTATACATACGATAAACACACGTACACACATCTGTCGGTCTGTCTGTCTATATATATATATATATATATATATATATATATATATATATATATCCCTCTCTATATTTAACTATATATATACGCGTGTGTATACCGTTGTGATGGAGCATCGTTTTGTTTGATAGCTAGTAAATATATTGAGTTTGTTCCAGTGAATTCTGGGAGCTTTTTGGACAACACTCATTAAAAAAACTACCGAGATCTTTTATAGAGCAGCGTCTATGGCAGTGATAGCATTTTTAGCATTTGATGTTTAGTGGCAGTTTTGGTCTGTTCGTATATTCTATGACATAATTGCAATCGGTAGTCGTGCGAATTTTACCAGTGTAAACAACTGAAAACACCATGAAGTAAACTTTTTGCTAAAATAAAGGGCTGTCAGTGTTCTTATATCTACAGGCATCAATATATATTTATGAATACGAGAAAATTGCAGGTAACCAGTTATCAATCAAATCAACTTTTGATGTTCCACGTAAAAACCAATCCGTTAGATATGCGCATGCATAAAATGGAAAATAGATGTGAAATATATTCACAGAGAGAGAGAGAGAGAGAGAGAGAGAGAGAGAGAGAGAGAGAGAGAGAGATGAAAAGTCTCAAAAGTAGCCGGCTTACCATGATTAAGATTGAACGGTTTTCTGAGGCTGAAGAAAAAAAAAGCGGACAATTTTCTTTTCTTAACTGCCATTCCTTATTGCAATGAAAGGTGAGATCTTCGATAGGGTACACGATAACAGAGGGCTGATTTGATAGAGCGATTGATCACCTAACGGACGAATTGACATCGACATCCAGCTTTTGTAAGCACTACATAAATTCAAATATATATATATATATATATGTGTGTGTGTGTGTGTGTGTGTGTGTGTGTGTGATAAATGTTTGAGGCAGAGGGCCCTGATGTAGAAACTTACTGAAAATTTAACAATATAAATGCCAATATGAACTTATATTGTCGCATATATATAAAATTGATTTGTACATAAAGCTTTTGATCAAAATTATATCATATCCATCTAGAATACAGTAACATAATAGATGCCATTTTAAACAGTGTAGTGGCCATAAATTTAGGACTACCAACAAGACACCTACTTATCTGGTAGTCTGACAAGAAGGATATGTCCTAAGGGTTAAAAGCACTGGACTGTGGAATCAAGTGTCCTGGATGTGACACTAAACAATCTGATGGTGAGGCTCCAGTAATGCTGGAGTTTTGGGGAATGCGGAGTATCCCTTCATTGCCATCGCTCCCAGGTCCACTCTGTCCTGGAGTGGTAGCACCTGATAGGGTCCTATCTATGGAGCAAATAGAACTGTTTGACATTTAAACTGTGTACAAACAAATGACTGGTGTTTAATTGAATTGTTAGTATTTGAAACCAATTAAAAGAATTTGCTTAGGCTCATGTAAAAATGTTATCAACAAAACGTGTTTACAAATCATGTATATTTATTATATATGTATAAAAAATATTTGGCATTAAATAACCTGCAATGGTTGATATGCCATAAAATTAAACCAAACCAAACCAAAACCTAATGTTCAAACTATAATGTTCATTACCTTTTAGAGACTACGAACCAGGGTTCACCTGGAAATAATGGCAATGCAAAAGCACTCAACAGAATTTGAGCCTCACCATCAGACACAGTTTAGTGTCATATTCAGGATAACGCATGGGATGGTAAGGAGTCTTAGCTCTATGAAAAGAAAAGAGTCGGTATGTTCTTAGTCCCACCGACTGGGCAACTCGTAATTTAGACAATTATATAGTTTTAAGTAAATAATATTTTTGCAAACTATTGTCGCTACAAGCAATTATTCTTTTTACAAATAATTTGCATGCAGTTTAAACTTTTTAAGTATTCCTATATAACATTAATGATTTTAAAATAATCATTTGTTTGCACACCGTTATATGGTTTCACGTATTCCAATCCAATTCAAATAATTTTTAAGCAGATGTATTTGATCCACAGATGGGATACAAACAGTTACTACCTTTATAATAAAGAAGTTATCCACAAAACTAGAGCTTTAATACCGGATGTACCCAGGGTATGTCCTTTTTGGTAGGGGAGGATCTTACTCTTCCTCAGAGTATGTTATCAGCGTATATTAAGCCCCACCCACATTGCTGTGTCTCTAAAAAGGAACTTTGTAAAAAACTAATTTATTTATTTGCCAACAGCTAAATAAGATTAGTCTCTCTGTTTCAAGTTTTTTTTCCAACTTTGTCACGCGCTCCGGTAGTCGTTTTGAGGGATAATATGCGTGTCTTTAGTGAATATCAGCTTTGGGAACAAAACCAAATCTGCAAAGCCAAATCCGGAGTTCAGAGCGGTTGAGGGATGAGTGTTGTCACGT
>OY757925.1:21479695-21489695 GCA_963585895.1 Sepioteuthis lessoniana | reverse complement strand
CAAGAAGTTCGGCATCTTAAGATCAACACATATAAAACATAACTAATTTCGAAGAATTTTTGGTCGACAATTTTCATATTTCCATATTCTATAAGTTTTCTTGAGTGAGAAATTGGAAGAGACGCATTGTGGTTACTCGTGGGCAATAAATCCTATATCTAACTTTTCGAGGAGCTGTCTTTAAAAATCATTTGGAGATATCTATGGATATCGTTGCAGTATACAACTTGACTGTCCGATGAGCCGTCATTGTAACCTCCGGTTTTAATCATTTTCCTATTGCCTGGATGCTAAATGTTTAGGTACTTTATTTGACAGACTGTGAACTCGTATCAGATCATTGAACTCATCGGGAGATCTGCTTAGATGTTAAGAAGCCTCCTTCATATTCAACCCCACTGCATTCATCTGAGTTATACTTCAAATCCCTCAATTCTTCAAACTCTGATGATGAAGAGGTAGACATTGAGCTAAGCACTGATATAGAAATGTTTTCACTAAATGGCGTAAGTTGACTTGCCGATTTCAAACCACTACTCTCTTACTTTTGCTTTTTATAGAAATTGAAGACTCACACATTCACAATTGCGGCTCTCTTCACTCAGTAGGTAAACCAAAATTTAAACATTTTGTCCAAATTTTCACTCTACTATTAATTTTCAAACAGATCTATTTTACCCATAAATATACATATTACAGGTGTTTCCATAATGGTTCATGATGAACCTAGAAGTGGTGGTCATGAAGCAGTTATTCGACACTCACCACAGGTTGAGAACTGAAGCCTCACCACCAGAGAAGGCTTTAGTCTTATACTCACGATACTCAATTATTTTGTCAATATCGATATTTTGTTAAGGAAACTTTAGAAATTACCTGTCAAGTGTGTTGAGCTGCTGGTTAAATATGTGGAATATCATGCGTATTTGACCTTGTGTCATATCCTGCCTGAGCGGAGGGGTTGGTAAATATGATCATGCGTATTTCATGGTTCTAGATCATTCTCATATTGGTAGGGCCAAGAACTTTTAGTACATCCCCGTATATATTAAACATGTCACTACACAGAAAATTAATCGTAAATTCATAAACATGTTTATATACATTATATACATAAATACATCGACCCCAATATTAAAGGTCAGTCCCCATGGCGTGGGAGTTAGCGTGCTCGTTTATATGTCTTCAAAAATAAAAATAAAAATAAACAAATCAAAAGTTAAGCACCACCCTATTTATCATATGAAAATAACAATTCCAATAAAAAATGTTGTTTATATGGTCACAGTATCTCAAATTTTAAAGGCAAACAGAAGTGCATGATTACTTTTTGCGCATGTGACGTGACATTTGCTAATACAAAGTGCACGGATGAATGGCAAAGTCACACTTTAACTCTGTCTCAAGAAAGCATTTCGCAGTGTGACTTAATTCCTTTCTCTCTCTCTCTCTCTCTCTCTCTCTATATATATATATATATATATATAGAGAGAGAGAGAGAGAGAGAGAGAGAGAGGAATTAAGTCACGCTACTATTTAAATGATTAGTTTCATGAATATATTTTGTATTTTTTTAGGATTTATTTATTCATCTCGTTCTTACATACGTTTTTGTTTTCAGCTTGTTGCTTTCTTCAGAGAACGTATATGGCACAAGGCCTTGTTAATGGGGTACTCAGTGAGACTTGAACTCACTCGTGTTTGCAGTTTGAATGGTTTTTCAGTTTGTTATGGGTTTATATGGAAGTCACTACTCTCTTTTTTCTCAGAGTATGTTTACCTTAGCCAGCTTTACCCTTCATTGTTCTTTGATATTTGATATGTGTTTGTCGTTGTGTGTGTGCGTGTGTATGTTGGAGTGTTCCAGACCCTAGGAACAGCAATAGGAACTAAAATGGCTTCAACATACACTACTCTAACCCTAGAATATTTAGAAGAAAACCCATACGAAATATTAGGTAAAAGAAATACGGCAATGCCTGAAAAGGAGAATTTACGAAATCATAGAAAAAATATTTAGATGATTGCTTCATATTCTGGAAATATCCATAGGGAGACATTAACGAATTACCCAACCTACTCCAAAACCTATACCCCAAAATAAAATTTACTATGAAACACAACTCAAAAGAACTACCATTTTAAGACATACTTGTAAAAAACGTAAATGGCCAAATCATCACAGATATCTACCACAAACCCACAGACACCCAACAATACGTCCACTCCAAAAGCCACAAACCCAAAAACTGTATAAAATCCATACCTTACACGTAGAATACACACAATAGTCACAGATAAAAACTAAAAAATCGCCTTAAAGAACTACAGACAACCCTACATCAGAGGGGATACCCAACAACACTAATAAATAAGGGGTTCGAATTAGCAGAAAAAATACCACAAAATAGATTACGGAACCCGAAAAAGCACAACAACGAAACCTCGTGTATACGTCGCAACCTACAACAAAAGCAACCCAGAACTATTCACAGAAATAATTAAAAAAATCTAAAAGAACTTAAAAACTATGACAAAATCAAAGAAATAAAAAAAATCAAAAATCATTAAAAGCCAGAGTCAACCCAAAAATCTTAAAAAAACACTTACCTCTTCTACATTCGAAGAAAACACAACACAAGGAGTTATGAAATGCAATAATAAACGATGCAAAATATGTGATAAAATATATAAGGTAAATTCTATACCTTTAAATATCCGAAAACAAAATTCAAAATAAATAAAGACTTCAGTTGCAACTCAAAAAACGTCATTTACATAATCAAATGTGACAAGTACAAATAAATTTACATAGGGTCAACACAGACCCTCAATACAAGAATATCATTTCACAAGAGCAGTATTGAATTAACAGAAAATAGAAAATTAAATGTATCGAAACACCTATGCGAATGTTATCAAGGTAAATTCAAAATAATGCCTATATGCCAAACTAACGACTACACGCTACTTCAAATAAAGGGAAAAACTTTATTGATAAATGACAAAAAATCTCAAGATACACACTCACACACAGAGAGAAAAATCAGACAACGACAAACACGTATCAAATATTAAAGACCAATGGAGGGTAAAGCAGGCTAAGATAAACACACTTTAACAAAAAGAGAGGAGTGACTCTCGTATGAACCCATAACCACTTGAAAACCATTTAAACTGTAAACACGGGTGAGTTCAAGTCTCATTGAGTACCCCATTAACAAGGCCTTGTACCATGTATGTTCTCAGACGAAAAGAACAAGCTGGAAACATACACGCATGTAAGAACGAAATAAATCCTAAAAAATACAAAATATCTTCATGGACCTACTCATTTTAAAATATTTATTTCTCTCTTGGAACCTACAACAAAAATCTATGTATATATACTTGGATATAACTTGATTATATATATATATATATATATATATAATCGAGTTATACACAACTTTCTATTGTATGTACACACACACAAATATATATATATATATCTTCTGGTACATGCAAAATTTAAATAATGCTTTTAATAGCGTACTCATGTTTAAAAGGAAGAAAATATTTTATTCATTTGAAACATGGGTACTCTATTAAAAGCATTATATATACATCGTAGATAATCATGCATAAGTCGAATTTTTTAATATTTGTGTCAATTATAAAAGTAAATGTTCAGATAAACAATGGTATCTGATTTTACAAGCTATTTCTCAATCGCCAATTACAACCAATTAGTAATACTTAGCAATGTAGATAAGAATAATATTAAAGTTTTTAACTTATTATTTCAATAACTCTATCCACAAGTAAAGAACACAATTTGATTATCATGATATTTCTTTGTTTTTTTTTGTTTTTTGCAAAGTTGACACTTTTGTTACGATCAGAGCAAATATGATGTGAAAAATTTATGAACTCGACTCATATTTGAGTCATCCAATATATCACATCCTTAAAATTGTACTTTGCGGAACATCCAATCATATTGATAGTACTCTCTACTATGTTTGGAAAAATAACGCCCAAAAGAGGCTGGAAAAAGCATAAATACATAGAATGCACATAATCACTACCTTCCCTCACCCTAAATCTTGGATAAAGACCCGGTGGGAGATTGTAAAAAAAAAACAAATGTGAAGCTGACAATTAAATACTTGTAATACTACAACTAAAAATAATAGTATATATTTGACCATACGAACAAATGATATATGCACAACCCAGAATCCGTCTTTCTCTGGGATTATGAGATACAAACAAATCACCTAATCTCAGCCAGATGATTCCCCCCACCAAAAAAAAACAAAAAACAAAAAACAAAAATCAAAAAAAGAAAAACGAAAAAAAAAAAAATAAATAAAGAGAACTTACCGAATTGTGGACTTGGCTATTCAGGCTGACCACAGGGAAAAACCGAGAGAAAGCAAAAAGTGAGATAAGTACCTAGACCTAGCTAGAGAACTGAAAAAATTATGGAACAAGAAAGTGATGGTGATACCAATTGTAAATGGTGTGCACGGCACGGTCTCTAAAAGATTGTTACAGGGACTGGAGGACTTGGAAATAAGACCAGTGGAGACCACCGATTATTAAGTTCGGCCAGAATACTGAGAAGAGTCCTCAGACTTGAAAAAACTTGCTGTTACTCAAATTCCAGTGAGAAACCATCAGCTAAACGCTAGAGGGAAAAAAACTTTCAAAAGAATAAAATAATAATTATAAAGAAAGCGAAAAGAAACACAGATACTTGGACTTTGCCAGATAACTGAAAAAACAAACTGTAGAACATAAGAGTGACGGAGATACGAATTGTAGCTGGTGCACTTGGAACTGTTTCCCAAAGGCTTAGAAAGGAGACTGGTGTTAAGATCGGCTAGAATTCAGAGAAGAATCCCGGAGACATGAGGAGACTTCTAATAAAAGGCCATTTACTACTTGTTAACGCTGAAGTGAAAAATTCTCAACGTGTTATATAATGATAATAACAATCAAAATAATTTGAACATGAGATTTGTAAAAAATCGAGATACCACTTTTTCTACGACTGAAAAATCGAGACCCCACTTGCTTTACGACTGAAAAATCGAGACCCCCTCACTTGCTTTACGACTGAAAAATAGCGACCCCCACTTTGCTTTACGACTGAAATTAGTCGGGATATTGAGGAAATTTGTTGCTATTTGATTTCAACTAATACATTCGATGTAAAAGTGCAAATAAGATAATTGATATCGAGGATAGAGTATTTATGCATGTGTGTTTCAAAAAGTATGTTGCGTAAAGGCTACTACGGGATATTCGATTCTAATCTGTGATCTTCCGTCTAATTATATATTTGTTAAATAGTAATGGCCGGATGAAATGGATTGAGAGACTTATCATATTCCTTGGTTAGGTCGCTAAAATCTATTTTGTATCTTTGCAAATAGGAATCGATGCTGAACGTGATTCTAAGGTCCAAATTATTGTAATATAATATTCACCACAAATTCGTTTGTCGGACATATTTTGAGGTATATGAACACGTCACTTCTAGCAGCTTTTTCTTTCTTAACACAACTTGGTGTTACGGAGTGAATCTTTACAGAGAATTTGTAATTCAATAATTTGTTATTTCATCAATATAATTTCTAAAGTGGTGTGGGTGGGAAATGGAGAAAACACACTTAAATGGGAGCGGGAAGAGTTTTAATTATATCTTACCGTTGTGGGATCATATCTAAGACTTTTGCATAAATAGTCATCTGATATATAAATATATACGGTAGCGAGCATAAAAATCAGAACGATGTTAAGAAAAAGTCTAAATGTGAAATTACTTTTTTATTTTAAAGCTTCATACAACATCTTATCAAGCAAAATAAGGATATAAAGGTAAATTATATAATTCCAAAATATAAAGCTCAATAAACTTATTTTGACAAAGTTATAAGAATACTTTTATATCATTCGAAAAAATAGATGATCAAAAACATCAGAACAATTAAATAAATCCGTAAAATTTACTAATTCTTTTGTATTATTAAAATTTTTTTTTTTGGGTGGGGGAAGAATATAAAATTTGGGTATTTTATTAAAAAAAATCTGTGACATCATTGGAACTTAGAAAACTGATAGTCAAGTAAGGTAATGAAGATAAACTCTCGATTGGGGATATTTCAAAGACTGTGGGGAAATCTAAAAGTTTTATACGTAGTATTTTAAGAAAACTTGAGGAAACTGGGTCGTGTGAAGCTGAGAAACCAACTGGCAGCCCTAGGAAAACTACTGCAAGAGAAGACAGATGGATTGGCAATAAATAAAAAAGATCGATATAAGACAGCAACTGCAATCTCTAAAAGAGCTAATGCTAACCTTGGCATAAAAGTATAAAGGCAAACTATTTCTCGAAGACTTAATGAAATAAATTTGAACAGTTAAGTAGCTTCTACGAAGCTTTACATTTCTAAAAAGAACAAAATGAGCCGATTGAACTTAGCCTCTGAACACGTCATATGGACTGAAGAACAGTGGAACTGTATTCATTTCAGCGATGAGTTAAAGTTTAACCGGTTCGGTTGTGACGGGAGAAGGTCCGTTGGACGCAGTCCTAAGGAATGATATTCGCCTCAGTGCACTAAAAGCAGCGTTAAATTTGGAGGAGGAAGTGTGATGATATTTGGCATGATTTCTGCTACTGGTACATGATCTTTTGTCAGGTTACACGGTAAAATCAACGCAAGTGTATACAAAGAGATATTGAATAAACATGTTGTACCTAATTTGAGAACTGCAATAAATCAACCAGCTGTATTTATGCAAGATAACGCTCCCTGTCACTCAGCCAATTCTTTCTGAGGAGGAAATTACTCTTATGGAGTGGCCTGCTCAAAGCCCAGATATGAATCCTATTGAGAATGGATGGAAGTTACTAAATGAAAGAGCTAAGGAAAAGAATCCAAGAAGCGTCGAAGAACTATGGACTAATTTGAAAGGAGAATGGGAGAAAATATCTGTTGATGAATGCAAGACATTAATTGTAGCAAAAGATGTCAAGCTGTTGCTGAAAGTCAAGGTCTACACATCAAGTCCTAATGAACTATGAACGCTATTTTCATTTAGATATGATGTATCCATTATAATAGTATGATTTTGTTAATCGTTCTGATGTTTTTGATCATCTATTTTTTTGAATGTTATATAATTATTCTTATAACTTAATCAAAATAAATTTCATTGAGCTTTATATTTTGGAATTATATAATTTATAATCCTTATAATAATCCTTATTTTCCTTGATAAAATGCTCTATGAAGGTTAAAAATAAAAAGTTATTTCACATTTAGACTTTTTCTTAACATCGTTCTGATATTTATGCTCATTTTTCTGTATATGTGTGGGAATGTGTGTGTGTGTGTGTGTGTGTGTGTATGTGCATTCGAGAGAGAGAGAGAGAGAGAGAGAGAGAGAGAGAGAGAGAGAGAGAGAGAGAGAGAGAGAGAGAGAGAGAGAGAACGCATTGACGCTGTAATTTTTCCATATTTCTGGTGAAAGGAAGAGATAGTGTCTACATCGATGTGAGTGAATGAAAGAGAGAGAGAGAGAGAGAGAGAGAGAGAGAGAGAGAGAGAGTATGTGTGAAATATATATTCGCAAAGATTTTTCCTTCGGTCAAAGGTGACTTTTTTCCGACAATAGAACTGCAGCGATATCATCTGAACAAAATGCTAATAAAACACTGTTATTCGCTTTTTACCCCTGAAATGCGCGCGTGCACACACACACACACACACACACACACACACACACACACACACGCACGCGTATATATATGGACAATGCATATAAATTCTTCAATCTTATTGCGCTTTTTTGTGTCTGTATATTATTCACCATGTGGGCACGTTTTGGATAGCGATCAGACACCATTTGCAATACCAATTCAGTAAGTTCGATTCTTACAGCGCAAATTATTAGAACATGAAAGGTAATATTGCTAAGTAATAATCAATGTTCAACTACGTACCAAATGATTTGTAAAAATATGCACGCAAACTCATAAACATGCACAGGCACAAACACACACAAACATGAAAACGAATACACACACACACACACACACACACACACACACACACACACACACACACACACATATATATATATATATATATATATATATATATATATATTGAGGCACCTATCCTCATTAATCTAAGTTTGTTAAAGGATATAAGTAAAATATCTTAAAGAAAAAGCATACTTACACCTTTTACGTACTGCAAACACACACACACACACACACACACACACACACACACACACACACACACACACACACACACACACACACACACACACACACACACACACATATATATATATATATATATATATATATAGATAGATAGATATATACATGATATGATGAATAGATTGTCATGTAAATAATGCAAAAACGAAAGTAACACTAACCACTCCCTTTATGAGATATATTTACCGAAATTACATCAAAATATCTTGAAATAATATAGATTAAATTTATTCAAAGAAATCACCATTGGCTTTAACTTTGACCTTTAAACGGCTTAAGAATCTCCTGCAAGCCTTTCCATCGGTTTCCTTGTTAAATGTTGCCGTTATTCTTGCATTCATTTCTTTTTTGGAGCTTCACATAATTCTGTTGGTCAATTGTAACCCACATAATAATCAAAGGAAATTGCAATCTGAGTAGTTAGGTGGCCAGATATTAAGGATGATGTGGTCGCAGAATAGCCTCTCCTGCTTGTGAGGCATGGTGTAGAGTCTTGTTGTTAGATGTAAGGTAAACTAGTAGCCCCTCTCTCGATCCAGATCAGCATTATCTCCTCAAAGTATTTGATGTTGGGATCAGTTTTGAGTCTCTGAGGGCGCATGAGAGAAGATGAATGGAGGCCTAATATCACCATTTCTAGAGTCTTACCTAAACATCATGATGTGGATTGGGGGTTTGCTTTTCATCACTGTCAATATATCTTATAGGAATAGAATTAACCAACGGCTGTTCTGTCAGTTTACCATCTGATCATAGCAAAAATTTTTTCTCATCTGAAAAAAAAAAAAAAACGAAACAGAAAAACATGTTCGGTTTGACGGGACGCTTGAGTTTGTTCAAAAGCTTCGCAGTGCAGTCTTTCCACTTGTCCTTCATGACATCTGATAAAAATTGGCCCTTTCCATCTTGTATGAGAAATATCGAATGTCTTCATGAACTAACAGCCGGATAAGAAACTCACACACTTCCCTGTTTCTGGTTGACTTGATTGACTTGCTGGGATCGTTTTCAATGATAACCTGGATCTGGTCAATAAATTTGGGAGTTATTTTCTTTTCTTTTCAGACTGATCGGAGTGAGGCTTCTGAGCTGCCGCATCTTTGTAATCATTAATGGATACATTCAACTCTTTGAGATCTTCGTATTGGAGCTTCTAGCATGAATTCTTAGCAATACAGTATACCATTTCCCTATTTCTAAAGTAGTGAATTGCGTCATGGTACTGTTTTCCTGACAGACAAGGCCCGACTGACTCTTGTTTGCTGTGGAGTAGACAAAATCTGGAATAAACAAAGCACATGCGCAAAATTAACATTCTAAAAAAGTGACAATCTGTTGCTTTGTCTCTCTCAATCTATTAATCAATCTATCAACATGAAATCATTTAGATACAGTTGCGAACGCAGCAGCAGTATCACCAAAAAGCCGTTGTGGCCTTTTGGTTAGTTATAGTTTCGGATAAAATATTAGAACCACTAATTCCGGGCACTCCCGAAATACCACTCAATATTGCCAAGTCTAATTTACTTTTTCGTTACGCAGGTGGAATACCAGATGTACATAACATAAATATGTCTAATGTATATTTCCATTTTTCTTTATTTCTGTGTACCAAAACACAAACACATACATCACACATCTAAAAATACATATACATGCAAAACTAACCAAAGTAACCTGCCTTCATGTGAAGATTGGGGTATATACATA
>OY757925.1:21382195-21474695 GCA_963585895.1 Sepioteuthis lessoniana | reverse complement strand
AGGACAGAGAAAATGATAAAAGAGAAAAAGAAAATTCGGACATTGAGAGAGAAATGGAAAGAATAAGAAAAAGGAGGTGATCAAGAAAAAAACAAAACAAAAAAAAAAAAAACAACTGGGGAAAGAAGAAAAGGAAAAGGACTAAAATTGAATGGTCAATTTAGTGTGATAGAAAGAAAAAAAAAAGAAAATAAGTCAGGTAGAAAAAGAAAGAAGAAAAAGGAGAGAAAATCGGTAAAGAGAGAAGGAAATCGAACGAATAAAGCAGTGAAAAAAGAAAAGAACTGATTTGATACTTAGAATGACGACGAAAAGGAAAGAAAAAAGTACAAAATGACGAAGCAAATAAAAAAGAGAAAAGGATAAAGAAAAATTTAGGTGAATAAAAATTTAAAAAAAGAAAGAAAATAATATTTTTTTGGAGAAGAATAATGTATAAGAAAATAAATCAAAAAGAAAATGAGAGAAAAAAATAAATAAGCAATGAGGTGTGTTTGGGGGTGAGGAGAGAGAGAGAGAGAAGGAGAGAAGAGAGAGAGAGAGAGAGAGAGAGAGAGAGAGAGAAAGAGAGGTGGGGGGAAAGAAGGAAGCCGTACTAATAAATGAAGGAAAAATTGAAGAAACATCAACGTGGACAACTAAAAATAAAATTAAATTAAATAAGATGGAAAGAATAAGACGAAAGAGAAAATATTGGCCATCGAATCTAAAAACCTTTGGTTGCTTACTTGCTTTTACTAAATGGCTACCCATTTAAATACTGAACAAACACATCACTGCTTTCAATGTGAATTGGCTCTACGTCATGTATCAGTGTTTTATTCAGCTACAATGATATATGCTGGAGGTTTTGATGCCTAGCCGCAGAATAAAAGAAAACAGAAGATAGATACATTTGTTTTCGTGTGTGTTCACAGACAGACAGACAGACAGAGAGGTATGAACTCTCTTATTCTGCCAGCTATGGGTTAAATGGTACCGCTACTGTTCTTCAAGAATGATGGATTTGGCATTAAATAACCTACAAAGGTTGATATGCCACATTAGACCTTATTGAGTAAACTCGTTGTGTTGTTATTTAAATTCAAGATAGAATTATGAATGGTGATTTTTATGGCTGGAAGCTCTTTTCAGATTTGAAATAACAGCGTAATGCATCTCCTTATTTAATCTTGTACCAGACAACGGAATAAAATGTTGCCCACGCAGCTCTTGGACAATTTTTTCACATATCCCTCATTATTCATTTTCTTTCACTCATTTTGTTGTCAGATTTAACGACGATCTTTATGATTTTACTTATTTTCCCTTCACAATTTACAACAGCAACACTATTTTCTTTTTGACTTCCCTCGCTCTTTCTTTCTCTCCTCCCTTTCTCTTTCGCTCTCTTTCTCTTTCTCTGTATATATATATATATATATATATATATATATAGAGAGAGAGAGAGAGAGAGAGAGAAAGAGAGAGAAGAATATGCTTTTAATAGATTAAAATTTGTTTCTGTATCATTCCCTGTGTCCAATTTTACCAGAAATGTTCACTTTGCTTTTTGGTCTGTTTGCTGTTATGGAACTCCCCCCACCATCAGTTACTGACTAAGATAAAATCGGCTAAAATATTTAATCCATACAATTTTCCACACAAAAGTAGGTGTTTTGGGAAAATAACTCGATTTTATATTGAAAATGTTTGAACTATTATTTTTTATTGTTACAGCACAAGATTTTGACTGATTTATTCTTCGGCTTTCATTAAAAGTCTGTTTATCCAGGGAACCAGTAGGCTGCTTCTTTTCAGATTTAGCATAAATAAATATTCTCTCGCTTACATGAGACTTGCAGAAGATTTTGAAATTTGCCCTGACATCGAATGTTCATATAGAAACTTAATTTGGAAAATGATAGCAATATTTTCAAGTATTGCTTGAGAGTTCATATTTTAGCATTAATGTTTATGTTAAATCCCATAACTTTTAAAATCGTGATATAGTATGAATATCTTTAAAAAGTACTTAGCGAATTCTAAAAATTCAGGTGTACAAATTACTGTAGTTCGTTATTGTAGTTTCGCATCATCTTTAACAGAAAGACAATGACCATTTAGTTATCGCGATATTGTATATTAATCTCATTCAGATCTATCAATCCTCTTATAGTTGCACTTATTCATCAGTGTTGTTTTTAGATCCTTGTAGAATTTGTCAAAAATTGTTTTTTTTTTTCACCGAGAGTTTAAGCAGAACAGAATATACTTTTATTACTGATCTTGTTTTCTGCTTTTATTTGAAATATACCATCACTGCCTCTTCATGTCCTTAGCAATTGATATTGATGAAAGCATTCCTCTAATACTGACATTTCATCTTTATTCCAATAAAACTTGATTTTCAGTGAGTTATATCAATTCCCTTTTGTATTTTCATTTATTGGATGCATATTATGTCTAATTGGAATTCTAATTTTTCTTCACTCGTCGGAATCAGATGTCATTCGCTCTACATACTTAATTGTTTTGTCTTAGTTTGACTGATTTTCAGAATTTCGATGACGTAAACTGATAGTTGATTGTTAACCGACCATATCTAATCTATTTAATTTCAATGTAGTTCACATTTTATTTTATCCCAGAAAAAATCATCCCAATATTAACTTAACAATTTTCAAATCTGATGCATCATCAGTTGATACATTTGAGACTGGATATTTTTTTATTTCTTTGACTAATATTGCATCTAGTTTTTATGCCTTTTGTATATTTTAATTTAACTGGATTTTCTTTTGTTTATCCTCTTAATTCTAAATATCTTATGATTTGTTTCAGATTCTTGTGAAGTTAATAAACAGTTAACTGGTAGATTATTTCCCATCGATTTAATAGGTGCATTACTAATTCAAATGAATGTTGAAAAGTCAAAATATATCTTGATCAAAAAATTGTTTAATAGATAACAAATAAAAAAAAAACAAAACAAAAAAACTCCTCTCCAAAATTATTCAGAATCACAAAACTTTAGAAGATATATAACATGATTTATGATGGAAGAATGTTTGGTTGATTTACAATCATTGCTGGGCAGTAAAATTAAAAACAGCCACGATAAACCATTTTTATTTGTTATTTTCGTATTTCATTAAATAAAAATATTTTTCTTTCTGTTCATTTCCCAAACCGAAAGTTACAGCTAAAATGCTTTAATATGAAAATTAATATGAAAATTAATATGAAAATTAATATATATTACATCAATTATTTGTTCTTCACCCTTTTTTTAATTAGAAAGTTTCGATAAATGCGCTCTTCAGATTTCTTCCTGTTGTCTGAAGTTCTGTGGAAAAGAATTGACACTATTCCACTGCAACATTTCATCATTGTCGTTTATACTGCAACATTTTGGCTGGCAAATTTGTTTGGCGATTTATAAAAATCATATATTCATGTCATTTTCGCATTTTTTTTAAAGTGCTCGCAACCGATGTGTAACTTTCGCTCTCATCCTCGAATTTTGACGCTTTATTTTGAGAATTTTTTCATTTAAGACAATGGGGAAAAGTAGAGATTTATACTCACGAGTTTATATACAAAAAGCACTGAAGAGAACATAGAATTTAAGATGACATACAATTTAAGACAGCAAAAGAACACAGCGGCTAAAAAATTCTGATAAAAAGATGAGGATATTAGTTCGAATAAATACAATTATTCCTATTTGAATCATTTGTGCAATATTATTGAACATTTTCGACAATATCTTCTAAAAATGATCCGTTACAACTGAATATTGAGTAAATAATTTCATTTTCTGTTTTTTCAGTGAAGCAATTAAAATGTATTTATTTCATGTGGATGCCACATACGATTTCTTTCAAGGTAAAATGCATAAGTCTAAATTTCTGAGACGAAGCTTGTTGATTTTTATCATTAAGGGTTTTTGGGCTATTGTCTTCATCTTTATTGTTATTTCCACAACGTTTCGGCCGATATGTCCTCCGGCCTTCTTCAGGGGTTTGTCGAACTCGGGAACCTTCACGGAACTTCGAACTACGTCCTTTATTAAATCCACGGGGGTCGCCTATTTTGATACCGTTAGCGGGTACAAGTGTTAAGTATTCCTGTATTGTTACTCGCCGGTAGTGAGGATTGAACCTGCAACCTCCAGATTATTGTCTCCTTAGGGAACCAACGCCTATAACCGTTACGCCATGTGTCCTGCTGGACAATTTAGAGTGATTTCAGTTCAGGTTGTGGAAATAACAATAAAGATGAAGACAATAGTCCGAAAACCCTTAATGATAAAAATAAACTTTGATAGATAGATAGGTATGAAAAGAAACTGGTCAATCGATCTTTTGTAGGATAAACAGAAGACAATAATATTTTCCTTCGACTGAAGAAATGTTTATTTGCTTTTTTTCCTTTGTTATGTGAGTTTCTATTTTGTTTTCCCGATGCACTAAGGAAGCCCTTTCCATGTTGGAGACATTTAAATGTAACATGGGAAAACATCTGCACGTTACTCGTTAACAAAATTCAAGAAAATTCAATAAACGTTCTTATCTGTTTACCTATCTCTCTTTCTCATATTGTCCAGAATAATTATCCATCCTGAAAAAACTCAATGGGAATTACTATATAAAGTGTGTGCGAGAATTTCCTGCGAAAAACAAATTTTCAACTGAGTATTCAATTGCTAGTTCAAAAGAAAAAGAAAAAAAGACGCTGGGAATTTTTATTTGTCTGAATTTTTCTGTTAAGGTTTAATAATTTATATCTTTTAGACTATTTTCCACCTTTTTTTATTGTTATATACACAACATTTCAACCTATACGCGCTTTAACCTTTTTCTATTGTTTCTTGTCGAACTCAAAAATCTTCATATCATATTGTGGAACATTCACAGAACCTTTTATTTAATTCATGTGCGTAGATAGTTCTAATTATGACCGGGTACAAGTGTGAAGGATTCCTTGTTATTTTTGTCTGCAAAATCCAGATGATTTCATTCTGAATCGTATCAACTGAACGTCAATATCCGTTACACCATGGGCCTCGCTGGACAGTTCAGGGTAAATTTTGGGACTAAATCTTTTTAATTACTGGTTCCCGTATTGTATTCATCTTTATACTTGGTTTTCTCAAGAGGTCACTATAGCTTAACATGTGCACTGTTTCTTTGAGACGTCTTATTCTCTAATGTTCTGTTCTGTTTATAACCTCAACTTTATGATATAAGGGCGGATTGTTTCCCTTTTCTGACTTCTCTTTTCATATATGGTCAGCCATACACGACTTTTCGATTTCACATTGTACTACTGTTTTTCGATATTCTTCTAACTTTACTATTAGTGGGCGGCATATCTCGCATTTGTTTACACGGCTGCATGGGATGGAATATACATAATTCTTGGACATCTATCCTTAGAGGAGATATTTTCGAAGAGTTGAGCTACCTATGAATATTGTCCTGATATTATAGGAACAACATATATTTTGAATCTTTTCGGCCCGACCATTGACGTAGGGCAGATAGACTTTAACTTAATTAGTTTGTATCGCGTTATTTTCTATTACTATTAACAGAGATTCAATTTATATCTTCCGTTTCATAGCCATGTCCAATTCATGTCATGTGCAATTACCTTATTTTATTGTTTGAAGTATCCATATTGTTTTTCTTCCTACTTTAGCTTTCTAGTTTTTTTTTAAATATTTGTTTGCCTCTTTGTCCTCAAGTTATTTCTGTTAATATTGATGTTACTGGTTGATAATTATTTAAAATATATCTTTAAATATATTTTAAAAGTATATTTTTGTGTCCTTGAATTATTGAATTTGACATGAAGTGTCCCGAGATCGAAAAGAAGTATCGCCCGAAACGTTGGGTATAAAACAATACAAATGAGGACAATAGTCTGAATACTCTGAATAATATAAACGAAAACTTTTAGTGCACCTAATAATACCAGTCTAATGTCTGTCTATGTTAGTTTGTGTCAAACTATCATTTTGTTTCTGAAAATCCCGCCAACAGAGATGATGTATCAATTGATTACTTTTCCTAAGCTTGCTTCAATTTGGCTCAAAGCCAGAACTAGTAGGGCATTCAGTGAGAATCTACCTCTTAAACAATTGTCTGCTAGCTTAGCTCAGTAACCATGAGACTAAGAGAGATCCCCTCCCCGCAAAAAAACTAAGTTTAGCTTACATTTAGGGAAAAGCCAGATAATCGATATAACAATGGTCTACAACCCGAACAAATCATTACAAAACTTGAGGCAACCTTTTTTAAAAAACTAAACGTAGTTTAGATTTTAGTCCAGACCACAAGTATAGTGCATCTTGTGATGAATAGTGATTAATAATTGATCCGCTAGCGTTGACTGGTAATCACAACACAAGTTATTAAGTTACCGTAATGTTTGAAGACATCACAAGTATAGGATTTGGAAAGATGATCAAACTGAGAAGGTAGAAGTTGTTAGGTGAATCGGTAAGTCAAATGACATTTTAAATAGGGTTGTTAATAAATCCAGCATGAAAGCTGGGGAAAAAGTCTGACGTTATCCACTAAAATAATATATATATATATATATATATATATATATATATATATATATATATATATATATATATATATGATTGGAAGATTCTCGATTCAATTCGGTTCTCGGTTTAATTTCTATCAAATATGTTCGGGAAAGTATTAAATAAATAAATATATCTGTCTTGTCTATTTAATTGTAGGATGAATGTGTAGAATAGTAGGTTTTCTTCGTCAGAACAAGAACTTTTTCTCATCTCTTTATATATATATATATATATATATATATATATATATATATATATATATATATATATATATATATCCTCATTAAGAAAATGGTTCAATAAGATTACATTAACATAAGTATATTAATCCATATACAAAGCTACAAAAATGTATTAATATTATTCCATATATGCAAATTTTTGTTTTTGTGAAAGAGAAATAAAGTGAGTAAAAATGTCTGTATTTCCTTGAGGTAGAGAAAGTGTATGTGTATGTGCATTTTTCCTTCAATGTAAATTCCAACTAATTGGATCTATTTTCCCATATCATTCTAGATTATCATATTTTTTGTTTGTTTAGCACTTTAACCCCCAAGTAATTCTTTATTCTTATTTTTCAATATTCTTGTTCTTGTTTTGCAATATTCTTAAATGGAATAAAAAAATTTGCATGTAATTGTATAACGCATTTTTCAGATGTCAATCTCGACCTTTTTGATTGTTATTCCTGGAACAGACTAATAAATCAAGTTTAATTTTTATCCCCACCTAAAATAATAATAATAATAATAATAATAATAATAATGATAAATATAAAATGAAAATAAGAATAAATCTAATCCTCCTATAAATGTTGTCATATCAACAAATCCATGCCATAAATCATTGTGTATCAAGAACAGATTATTGATATTGAAAATCACTTCAAGTTCACCGGTAGCAACAAAAAGTAGTCTCTTTCTCAATTTATCTCTCTCTTTCTCACTTTCTCTCTATCACATTTTATCTTTCTCTCATTCTCTATCACACACACACACACACACACACACACACACACACACACACACACACACACACACACACACACACGTGTCAGGATCTCATATCCCTGCAATCATTTTTCCTTTCCCTCAATTTTGATTGACAATAATTTAAACCATACAATGCAAATAAAAATGTTAAAATATATTCTGACAAATGACTAAGAATTTATTTAAAACTGATCAATCTATATCGATTGAATAATTTATTTCAAATGACCAAGTCCTCTCGGGAAAAATGTATTGGGACGTAAGATCTACTTGTTGCTGCTTTTACGATATTTTGACCTCATTTTCTAGAGGCTGTCATTTTTTCATCTTTCCCAACTTTATAACCAATTAATAGTTGAAATCTCAAGATATTCTTTATTGAATGCAATCATTTTCTCTGCATGAAGCTGCGAAAGCATTGGGTTTAGAAATTTGGAAAATGTGTGTGATGACTGTAAGATTTAAAATGTGTGTGATGACTAAGATAATTGAAGAAGAGTTAGTCAGAACATTACATGGAATAAAAGTTTACATATTTTTAGAATTTTTAGTTTCTTAATTATTTTCCTGTTCAGGTTTGCATTCGCTCTTCAGCTCTAATGTACTGTATTGTGAGTCTATTATGTACGAGAATATAAATAATATGTTAAGGTCGTTTAAAGTGGCCAGGAGGTGGGAGACTCTGAAGCAGATCTGATTTTACGGGGCATATGACAGGTTTTTACTGGCCCTTTACTGGTTTTAATGAATGATAATGTTATATCTATTTTATATCTTCTTATACTTTCTGTTAAATAATTGGCGAATTTTTTCCTGATGTCTTCCAAACCAATCTTTATAGATTTCCTCGATTTTGCTAGGACTTGCCGGAAATCTATTGTAACGTGGAAATGGAAAAAGAAGTGACTTTCTGCTAAGAAATTCGCCCATTCGTTGTGTACACCGTAGTGCCAACTAAAAAGTACGAGTTGAGATCACTACGAATTGAATAATGTTGAAATATTTAATGGAACTTATCGGAAAAGGTGACCAGACTGAGGCAGTTATAGAGAGTAAATGGCGGCGACTTTTAGACGCTGTGATAGAAGCAGACAGAGAGTCACATATTGTAGCGTTTTACATAAATATTTATTTATTGTCGCCACTACTTCACCACACCTCATTCTCGTCTGTAGATTTTGAAGTGTTGCAGGTGTGGAGCATTGGCCACATCTCTCTGATTTATTTGGTAAAGACGGTGAGAGATGGCATTTGAAAGTATAGGGGACGGTGGTTTTTCTCCTTTCCAACCCTGCATGTTTATGGAAAATTTGTAAAGTTGCCAGCGATAGGGAGTTTAAGAAAAGAATATATATATATATATATATATATATATATATATATATATATATAGAGAGAGAGAGAGAGAGAGAGAGATAAAGGCATTTACTTTATTGTTTGCACTGGCTTGTGCCGCTCTCTGTTTGAATGGTTTTAGGTTTATTTTCAGAACCTTGCGCAAGGCTCTCCGCTTGTTGGATGAGTTTATATGAGGTTGTTACAAGCAATTATTGAGAAACGGCAATTGTCAAGTATTATTCTCTTAGTTAATCGAACTAATATCCTTATCAGTTCTTTGTATGCATTTAATAATTTCAAAATGCTGTCACTTTTTTTCCGTCTCTGTAAGAGTATTTTTAAAACTTGCTGCGATGGCTCACAGTCATACAGAGAAAAACTCGGGCTCGACGAGAAGGTCACAGAAAACACCGTTATAATGCAAAAAAAAAAAAAAAAAATTTCAACGCAATAATTACTCATCTTTCTCAGATTAACACGTCACAAGAATCGATTTTTGAGAATGAAAATAAATTCAATTGAATAAAAACTGAATATCTTTCCAAGAGATAAGCAAAACATGACCATTATGTAGACGTCGATAAGCCATAAATCTGAGCCAATGATCACTATTTGTTTAATGCATGTATATCTTAAAAGTATCGATTTTTTCTATTTCTTAATACAAACGCCTAAAACTTATTTGCAAGTTTTCAAAATCTGTAAATATGACTAAAACCTCTGAAAAGTTAAACAAACAAAAAAGACTAAAATATTCCAATCCAAATAAAAAAGAAAGTTTTTTGCGCAATTAAAGCAATTCATTAAGTAATTAATTCAATCCCTTTTTTATTACCTACAATTGTGAAACTAACATTGATTAAATCAAAATTAGCCTTCCAATTTTCTCTTTTTAGCTAAAGATGTGATATCAGTATCATTGTTTACCATCATTAGCAAATGAAACAATTAAAAACCATAAAGAAAATATCTCTTTTTTTTAATGTAGTTTAGCATGTCTGCTGTAAAAATTTAAAAAATGTCGAGGCAGTTCTAAATTTGGATGTTTTGATTTCCTGGTAGTCCTGTTATACCGAATTTGCATAAATTCAATATAGCGTTTGAAAACTGAGAAAATGCAAGGTAAATAATTTAAAAATGGCCACGTTTATGATAGCAGCAAAATCAGTCTTTCAGATTAAAGAATACATGAAATAGGTAAAATGCATTAGAATTAAGAGTGAGTTAGACTGTTGGCTGATGTAGTAAGATCAATCCTCAATGAGTTCCCTTTACATGCATAATTTTGTCTATTATCGTACGAGTAGATCGACGATAAGTCGTTTTCAAAATCATTAGTAAGTGGAATTTACAAACACATCATTATTCTAACCTTATGTCAGATTAAACTCAACCAAATAAATTCTACATATCTGAAGCTTAAGTTAGAGTCCAGACGTCAATAAAAGATGGAGCCGAATTCTTGAATCTTCGGCTTGTGTACTAATTTCGCCAGCCTTTCTAATGCGTTTGGCATTTTTTAAATATTAAAGAGTTTGGCAGAGTTCCTGGGTCAGACTGATATTATCAATTTTTTCTTTTCTTATCTCTGATCTATTGACATCTTCTTCAATGTAACGTCTTCTTTTCTTTGGCAAAAGGCGGACTTTTTTCGCTTGTAATTCATTATCATGATAATGTACCTTTTATTACTGCAGGTCTCTTATTGATTTAAAGATCTTTTTTTTTATTATTTCTGGTTCTTTTGTCTTTATCATTTCTTATTTTCCTTCTAAATGATTTAAATGACTGTTGTTATGGATCAAGTGACAATAAGTCTTCTCAGCATTCTACTCAAGATTCTCAACGATTTCATTTGAGCTGTAGTTAACAATTTCAACCTATTATCTTATTCCGAGCATAATTCTCATACCAGTTGCGTTAGTGCTGTTACTGGCTATTTTGTTAGTGATTTTGTTATAACAAATAGTAATGACGACAATGAATCTCCTTGCATTTTTACTTCAGCTACAGTTTGTTCTCTAGCTTTCCATAGCTCTTCAGATCATGTTTACGATTTTCTTCGATATCTTGAACATTTTCAAGCATTATATTATATACTTTTTCGGGATCATGTCGTATACTTTTTGTAGTCTATCTATGCCATGTCAGCATTTTCCTCCTAGCTTTATTATCATCATCATTAGAGTTTTTCACATCAGCGTTAGATGACGGTCTTTCATTGGAGTTTAGGTGACAGCAAGTCTCCTCAAGTCTCCAGGACTCTTCTCAGTATTCTGACCGTTCTCAATTATGTAGTAGTTTGGATGGTCTCCACTTGTCTGCCAACTTCCAAGTACTCCAGTCCCTTTAGTAATCATTTAGTTATGGATCCCCTTGCCGACTCACTCATGTCTAGTCTTATATTCCTTATTATTATTATTATTATTATTATTATTATTATTATTATTATTATTATTAATTTGATAGTTTTTCAAACCAGCGTTAGCTGATGGTTTTTCACTGGAATTTGTGTGACAGCAAGTCTCCCTAAGTCTCAACAATGCTGGAGATAGAATGGTCCCACTCGTCTTCTTATTTCCAAATCCTCAATCAAAATAGGTATCACTATCACTTCCATGTTCCACAGTTTTTTCAATTCTCCAGCAAAGTTTTGGTACTTATCTCTCTTTTCGCTTTCTTGTCCCCAGTCCGAACAGTAAAGTCTACTATTCGGCTGGTTCTCTTTTTTTGTTGACGATCACTAGTCTGGTCGTCTGGTATTACCATTACCATTATGGTCCAATTTCTGTTTCTGGAACAATTCTCAGTGAATACTCTTCCCCACACATTCAGATCAGCATCTGTACTCCTTTCCTGTCAGTCGGTGGTATTTGCTTATTATGTAATTAACCATTTCATCTCTTTCACAACAAAAGCTACACTTATTATTCTTCTGCATTTTGACGATTTTTGCTCTAACATTTTTACTCCTGATCGCGTTATTTTCTAATGCTATTAACAGAAATTCCATTTATATCTTCAGATTCATAGCCATGTCCAAGTCATTTCATGTGCAATTACCTTAGTTTATTGTTTGAAGTATCCATATTATTGTTCCTTTTTTCCTATTTTAGCTTTCTTGTTTTTTGTTGTTGTTGTTTTCTTATTTGTCCTCAAGTTATTTCGGTTGATATCGATATTACTGGCTGATAATTATTTAAAAATATTCTCCGAGTCTCTAAATTGTTGCGTTCACACAATCTTCAATGTTGATAAATTCTATTCTTCCTTCTCCTTTTGTTACATATAATCTGTCTTAGTCATTTCTTGAGTGTTAGGCCTTGTGCATCGTCATCAATTTCTTTGTTCTACTGTCCATATTTCTGAGTTTATCTTTTGTTTATTTTAATAAAAGTCACAAGAAAGACAGCCCAGGTATCTATTCCTTTGATTAAATTTTTACTGCAGATTTTAGTCTCAAGAAAGTTTTCTTGTTTTACTGAGTAATCCATTGTTTTCTTTCATCTACGTTTTTTTTTTGATGATTTTCACATATAACTTTCTAAGCTGTTTGTAGTTTTCTTTTTCTCTTAGGATTATGATAATTTTCTAATTGAACAGTTCTATTCACTCAGGTTTTCTTTTTCTTTTTTCATAAGCTCAGCAAATTTTTCAATACAAAATCCCTTTTCTATATTTTGGCTGAATATTCTAATGGTTTGTATTAGGGATTTTAATTCTTTTTCCTTTTGGTAAATGTCTTAATATCATCCATATACATTGAGTGATTTATCTTTTCTTTCGACTTTATAAATTTGTTGCCTCCTTTGAATTTACTTAGTATTCAGTGATAGTGGCGATAATGCGTTTCTTTAGAAGATGCCTCTCTGGATTTTTACCACTTCCAAGTTTGGCCGGCTTATTCTTGCTCCAGTTTTCCGTAGCTCCCAAGATGAAGTTTACGACTAGAAAATTTCATATATTCTATTATGCATGTTTATCGGATCATTTCATATGCCTTTTTGTTGTCTATTTTAGCTATATTTTACCCTTTTCTATATTGACTTGAGAATGTGATCTCAGTATGATAGGTCATTTATTTCTCTATTTCCTTTGCGACGCTCTTTCTGTTCTTCAGAAATAGGAAATGGCCTGCGGTTTTCAAGAGTAATATATTTCTTCTCTTATTTGCGCAGTTAGAATATTCCAAATCATTGGCAAACATGTTATTGAATTTCTTTTTTTTTCAGAATAGGGTAGTTTTCCCTTTTGTCGCCCATTAGGGCATTATTGCCACTCATAGGCATTTACGTTGTTGTTATGCTAATCGGTAGATGTGAATCTTGTGAACCAGAATCGATGTATCATTTGTGGCCTTGTTCCTTTGAATTTGCTACTTTCTTGAGTGTTACTTTTGGGAATCCAGATTTATTTTAGTATCTGGGCCCTTTTTAATTTCTTGTAATTATTTTTAACCTTTCGGCATTGTTTCTGTCCCCGAAATTCATTTTCACTCGGTTGTTCAATTTTCTTTATGCTTTTTCCATTTATTACTTGATAGAATTTTCTTTCGTAGTTTTAGAATATCCTGTTTTGTCCGTATTGTAGATCCTGTTCTGGAATCTTCTTAGCCTCCTTTACTTAGACAACATTTTTGCTTTATTTCTTCCAATTGTCTTCTCTGTCTTCCATACTGCTGTAGTAACTTCTCAGCAGTTTTATTTCATTGTGTCCAAGAGTTTTTTTTACTTCTGTTTTTGAATGCTCTCGTAGTTTCTTAATTTTTTCCCCATGTTTTTCTTCTTGTAACTATTTCACCGTTTCTTAGCGCTTATAACAGTACTAACAGGAGGTCTTTACTTGATTCCAAGTCACTACAAGTCTCCTCATTTCTCCAGGAAAAATCAGAATTCTAACTGATCTCAACAATGTTCTCTCTTCATTGGATTCCGACTATCATTGCTAACACTTTTTCTTCGTTATTTCTTTTTAATTGTCTTATTAGAGTGTTAATCAGCATATCGAGGTGTCTTAATTTTGGAAATACTGAGGAGAGTGCTACTACACTTTATGAAAATTGATTACTTCTATAGACCAGTTGGAAGAAGAAGAAGAAGAAGAAGAAGAAGAAGAAGAAGAAGAAGAAGAAGAAGAAGAAGAAGAAGAAGAAGAAGCTTTATAAGATTATAGAAGTTTAAATGAAAATAAATCTAAAATTAGTCGATGGCTTCTGTTTGTCATGCAGCGATATTAGATAATATGACAATCTCTGAATTCCTTGTTGTAAAGAGTGTGAGTAATGAATATAGAGACGTTTGACTTTTTCTCATCACATGTTATTGTGTTTATGATAGACTGGGGAATTGAAAAAGAAAAATAAATCGCCAAGAAAGATAGATTGAGAAAGATTTTTTGAAAGTTTTCATTGCTTTAATGTTATTTACTTGACACATCAATTTTTCTGCAGTCTAAGATGGCCGACAAACGTTGTCTGTTCGTAAGCAAAGTAAATTTGTCATATCTAATCACGCAAAAAATGAGATGTTTTTCAGAATGTATTTAAATTGAAATTAGATATCGAATATCAATAAAACCTTTTCTGAATTTGAAAAAGAAAAAAAGAAAAGAAAAGAAAGATGGCTTGTGAAGTTGACACAAGTGGGATGCTACAATAGTGAAATTTTCAAATGTTAATTTACAAGTCACCTCAGAACCCACTTGAATATTTTCACTCTAATCTCGCCACATCTGTTAAGCTTTGTGCTGGCCTAATATAAACTTCATAAATATTGTAACCCATAATTCAGAAGTATCATGGCTAAAATAGTTTTGAACTCCTAATCGGTTCCGATGTTTGGGCTGATATGAATCATTTGATTTAAAATACTCATTTACAAGGCAGAAAGATTTACATAGCTTGAAAGATTGATTCATAATCTTCCTATCATTTCCGTTTATCTTAGTTTATCCTTGTGCCATAATAACTAGTCTTATTAAAGTTTCATTATTATATATATAAAGATTTTCCCACTGTCTTTCTCTCTTTGTCACTTTTGAAAAATAAAAATGTCACATTCACTTGGAAAATATCAAAACATCAACAATGTTAATAACATTCCCCACAAAATATCATTAAATGTTACCTTATCTCAAAATAAACGATACAATGTTTGTAATGTATATTAATCATACATGTTCTTTCCAGTGTAAAGACTGATACAACGAAACCCTCCGCCAACTCCTTCCTCTTTTCTTCTTTTTTGACTAAATTAAGATCAATAAATACTTGTATAAAATCTGAACCTCCATTTTTCTAGTGGAATAATTTTTATTCTTTTGATCCTTAAACACGTTACACTTATAGAAAATTGATAAGCCGAAATAATATTGAAGACCATATTCTACGATTAAGATTTTTTAGCAGATGTCAAAGTTAAAATATTCTTGATTTAATGGATTCTAAAGTCAACGATTTCTCTGTACCTTAAAACAGTACTTATTAATTGGTACTAATTTTGTTGATATATATTTTCTAAGAATTTCATTGAATGATACTCAAGTTTTGGTAACATGTTCATACCTAGTTTTACGATTAGTTTTTCAATACATTTATTTTCTCCTCTAATTGATACAATCATAGGTTATATATGCTTGAAAAGGAAAGACACACAATATTTTTTCCTTGAGGGATGAATTTTTCTCTATTTCTTTTTCCTTTTTTCAACATTCAAATTCGGATTTCTCTCTAATTTTGTATAGTTTTTCGATGTTTTTCTGCCTTGATCGTGCGATATTCTATGTGATTCAGAAACTAGACATACATTCCTCAATCGTACTCTTTATCGCTTCTTCGGGTATGTCGCAAATATTCAAAATTTGGTTAGAGATTTCTGATGAGGTCACACGTTTTTCATGGTTTTCTCTTTTCTTTTTTTTTTTTTGCTAAGGAAGTTTTGATATTTTCAAAAAGATTATGGAAGATAGGGAAGACGGTTGATTGTTATTTTTCATGCATACATCTATGATATTATGAGCTTAATTTTCTGTTTTCTTAATTGGGTCAAATTTCTTCAGAACGGACTATTTACTTTTAACCTTAATTGATTTGAGACGGTGACAGTAATCATTATTCTAAAAAAAAAAAAGCATAAAAATTTAGTATCAAATAAGAAATTATTCTCTTTATGTAGAACACAAGCTGAAATCCGTGATCGAACCAGAATACTTTGATATCAGAATTTTATGGTTTTTGTTAAAAAGAATAAAAACCTGAATCTAATGGGATATTTTTGCTTATCGGGAATTTTTCGCGAATCTCATATAAATCAAATCGAACGCAAAATAAAAGAATAAGCGGAAGTTTGATAAAATAAACGATATAAACTAAACATTTTCAACTGTTTCTTTGTTATTAAATCTATATATCAAATTTTTTTTGGCATCACATATTAAAAAAACTGATTGAAACAATGTCCTTTTTGGGACATTCTAAAAGAAGATGCTAAGGAGACATATATCAATTGATAAATCAAGACTATGAATAAGTACTGAACTTATATCATCTTGCAATTTTTTGTAATTGCTGTAGTATATAACCAAAATTTTGCAGTAACAACATTGTTAAGTCTGTCACATAGACCTACTCATGTAGATAAAGATGAAAAATTTCGAATGAAAATGGAAAACAATAAGAAATTCGAATATGAAATAAAAAAACAACTCATGATTCGTTTAATGATATATACCCAATTTCCCACGGGCATATCCGGTATATCTACATTTGTTTATTCGATAAAAATATTTTGACAACAAATATATCAAATTTGATAAAGTTTATGGAAATAGAAAAACATAAGAGTAAGAACAGTTTAGGATTTATGTAATTTTCTTGAACACTGTAAAGTTAGGCAATTTCAATGTGAACTAACAATTTGTTAAATTTCTTAACAAAAAAAACAAAAAACAAAACAAAACAAAACCAAAAAACAACAAAAAATCAATTCCTCACGTAAATATTATAAAATTATTTGGAACTAAGAAAGAATATTTTTCAATTTAGAAAAAAAATCGACCCACTTCAAGCAAAAACCAAAATAAAACAAAAAACAAGCCCCCTAAACTTTTCCAAAGAAAAACAAAACAAAACAAAACAAAAAAGCACAAGAAAAAATGAAGTTTCAGTGTGGCTAAATCTGGTAAATTATCCAAACAAAAATCAATTTTTCATCAAAATTAAGGAAAAATATAGAAAAGAAAATATTTGGAGATTATCTTCTTAAACTTTGCTATAAGGCAGGTCTTTAAAGAGCACTGAAACTTGTCGAGAGGAATACAAACTGATCAACTATGTTTCTACATTCAAAAGATAGAAATGATGTTTTTATATTTATTATAAGAAAGAAGAAATTGGATTTGGAAGATTGAGTGGCGCCAGTCGTATGAATTGAAAGTGTCAGCATGTTTGAAATTCTAACTTTTTAAAAGGACTCTAACACTGACCAGTGAAAAAGTAAAGTAAGTAAAGTTGGAGACTGTAGTCGAGGGCGAAAAGGCTCCCTTTTCAAAAGCTACTACACCGAGGTGTAGAGGAAGGCGCTACTCCTTCCCCTGGATTGCTCCACTTTACCCTTGATACGTACCTTATAATGCTAAATGTTAAGCAAGGAAGTATCAAGTACCATTTTTTAAGTCTTTGGTATGACTCGACTGGGATTGAACCTAGGTCTCCCTGGCCATTGGTGAACACGCTACCCACTTGGACAATGAGCCAGTTAAATACTAATCAACATCAACTTTAAGGCAAATGAAGAGATTATGTAAAAGGTGGTTAGTTGTGACTCGAAGTCACTGGTATGGAACACTCTATGTAGATATAACTCAATAGAGGAATATTTGTTCATAAGATTATTAAGTTAACCCCCTGTTCTATAGCCTGGCCCGTCGAAGATAATCAGTCGTAAAGGTTAATCTCTTTATTGTATAAGTACTTCAATAACTACCAATAAGAAAATATGAAATTTCATAACTGTGTCTGTTTTTCACAAATTTATACTGAATTTTTATATGATAAATCTTAAAACTGATTTGGGGTGTTTTTAATATCATATAAATTGTGAGGGAGAATCCGATTGAAAATTGGAAGAGAGAAGGAAAGGGCAAACTAATTAATATCAAAGTTGTTCATCATGAAATTGCCGATTTATTATAAATATTTAATAAATATTTAATTAGGCGTAATAAATTGGGAAAAAAAAATCCCCGAAAAATATTGACTAATAAAAATATTTTACCTCAGTTTTCATGAATTTTTTAATTTCCTTCTCGACTGAAATCGAACAGATAAATGCACTGACCGCCACCCCCCAAAAAAAGAAAAAAAGATAATGATTTTGGAATTAGTCGTTTGCATAAAGATGCTCCAATCTTTAATTGATTGATTCTAATAGCTTTATTTTGGGGGTAATGTGGATAAATTATTTGCTCATTTTGCAGATTTACACGTACACACAAGTATATATATATATATATATATATATATATATATATATATATATATATATGTGTGTGTGTGTGTGTATGTGTGTGTGTGTGTGTGCACTGGGCTTTTTTTTCGAGTAAAAGGTCAAACTAGTGAATTTGAATATTGGATTTGCAAAACCTCTAGGTGGCAAAGGTCAGCTTTGAAAAATGAGTATTCTAAATTCTTAGTTTTTATTTTAGCTAGTGAGTCGATTGTAAAATGTATAGTTTTCATGCTATCAATAAAGATAAAACACACACACACACACACACACACACACACACACACACACACACACACACACACACACACACACACACACACACACATATATATATATATATATATATATATATATATATATATACGATATACAAGTATAAAAAGCGCACTCACATGCAGAAAGATGAATATATCTGAAAATGTACATTAGTATTTGCTAAATACTTTGAGCACAACACAAGACTAAATAAGGAGAGTTAAAAAGAGTGTATTGTACCACCCTTCTTAATAAAGAGTTACAAGTTAAGAAGAAATCTAAAGGCAGGAAAATAATTGTCATAGTATTGTGTTACATCAATCTTTCAAAGGTAGAAAAAGCTTTCTGCATTGAAAATCAGCCATTATGGCTTTAATTGGGCTCCTTTACAGCTCAGCCAGTTCAGTAGAAAAAGTGCAACTACCTCGACCAATAAATCACCTTCTTCTGCATAGATAAACCGATCGAAGCAAGTGGTTGGTTAGATAGAATGGGAACAAACAAAATTGATAGTTGAATAAGATTTGTATACATAATTTCACTTCGGAGAGAGAGAGAGAGAGAGAGAGAGAGAGAGAGAGAGAGACGAATGGTTCGTTTCTGGTTAGAATCTTTCTGCACATTTAGTTTACTTTTTCGTTTCAACCTGATTAGAAATCCCTTTTAGACTTTTTGTCATATTGACAACTTGCCTCTTGATTTGTAGCCAATAAAAATCTCACGGACAACAGTAAACGGAAGATTTATGAAAATCGTTATCAATTCAGATGAAAAAAAAAAGATGGTGGAAGCAAAAATATTCCCTGAGCTTTTGATAGTGATAGAATCTTAAATTGTTTATTGATAGCGTGTGCTTGCAAAAACTATATATATATATATATATATATATATATATATATATATATATATATATATAGCATGTGCTTCCCAATAGTCCGGGAGACTGGGATTCAATCCCAGGTCGAGTCATACCAAAGACTCAAAAACTGGTACTTGATGCCGACTTGCTTAACACTCAGCATTATAAGGTAAGGATCAAGAGTAGTGGAGCAATCCTGGTAATGAAGTAGCACCCTCTCCTCCACTTCGGTGTAGCAGCCATTAAAAAGGGAGCTTTCGAGTTACCCTCGACTACGGTCGCTCACTTTACATTTTACATATATTAATTATTTGTCGGGGGCCCCACGTACACCGGAGAACGGTACAAGACCTATTTTATTATGGGTACCCGGCGCAGGGTGGTAGCACTCTCACGCTCGACGGTCCCAAAAATAACTCGTCCTCGTCAGCATTCTCTAAAAAAGGGGTGCCTCAAGCACCAAGCGATAAACCTAGCCACACTAAGGGCGAGTCAGAGCCTTGGGGTACGGCCCTTGGGGCTCGAGGAATTATTGGTCTCGCTCGCGAACACCACTGTTGTCATTCTCCGTCACCCACGTCAAGCAGTTTCGACCCACTACAATCAGCAAAAATTACCACCACCCACGACCAAACTGTGTACCCTATATATATATATATATATATATATATATATATATATATATATATATATATAGAGAGAGAGAGAGAGAGAGGGAGGAGGTTGAATTTTAGTTTCGCATTGTTCGTTTGATTCAAAATAAATGCACCACTATTGTTGCCAGTCGTAGATGTATTTCAAGAGAATACTTTATCTAATTTTAATTTTTGTAATGAAGTTTTGTCATATATTTTAAATACTAACAATTATCTTTTTCACCGAAAACCTTGAGTATCTAAAGCTCTTTAATTAGTATTTGTTTTTAATGCAGCTGAAATTTAGTTTTATTCTGAATCTTTTATATCGTTTTTTTTTTCTGTGAAATTTAGTCTGGCATTTTGTATAACAGACAATAATGAATTCGAAAAATCAGTACGATTTTAGAACATTTTAACAAATAATAATAGGGCAGTACTTCGGAAACGCTTCAATTTAACCAGCTGTCACAAAATTTATCACAACCAACTCGACGAATTCAGAATAATTTATTTTGTTTCCATTGCTTTTCTTTATAAAATTGTTTTTCTTTGATATATATATATATATATATATATATATATATATATATATATATATATAATTTACGGTCCTATACTAATATATGGTACCGTGAAATAAAAATTGAAACCCTCTGATGGACGATTTCAATTATGATTTGGGGACCTCATGTGTATGCTTGATTGTATTTGATTTGACAAAATGTTCAAAATATTCAGCCATTTTGTGAAATAGGAACATTCACTCAGCATCAGTATAATCGTATGCATATAAGACAAGTGGTGAGAATTAATACAAAAAGATGATTTACAGTGTTGGGATCTGAATACTGTTCATAAATCCCTTATTTTCGATCCTATGAATAAGTTGATTTGTATATGTGATCATTTATTGTAATCCAGCTATATTAGCTGTATTGTTGATGCATTCCTGATTTTGGAACCTGTTCACGTATTGATCTGTAAATGTGATCATTTACTGTAACCCAGCTGTACTTTTAATCGTGGGTAAATTGAAATACATATTTAGGTTGATGCAATTTTATTTTCCGTCAGTGTGCAGTAGCGTCCAGTATAAGGGGACGAAGGTTTTTAAAAATTCTTCATGTTCAGTTATAACAATATAGTAGTAAAAATTTGTTCTACCCAAAACTTAGTTCGCATAAAAATAACCAATGATAAAGCAAAGAATAGCAAAGGTTGTTTATTGCTAAAAAATAGTCGCAAACAGAATTAGAGAGCAAACATTGTTATATATATTGATGGACTTTTTTCTAAAAAAATTATCAGAAATTGTAAGAAATATGGCAACATTGTAATATAAACAAATATTTTTATTCGTCTGCGGTATTGTTTCTTAAATTATCTCGAGGGCAAATCATTACAGAATTAAAAAAATCACTGAGACTTTATTTTGTTGCACTAAAAACTCAAGGGATGACTATTTTTGCTAATGTCAAAGATGTTAATAAATCTAAGAGTATAATTTCTAAATTATTAGATCTTTATAATGATACTGGCTCTTTTAAATCACATAAAACACCAGGACAGCCATGTTAAGCGATTTCTTTTCAAGATCCGATGATTCAAAGATTCTCCCGGGGGTGGGGGAGGTAGGGTTGGAGGTTTGTTTCATCAGCTAGAGTTACGTAACGAAATAATTTGATATGAAAATGTCTGGATCGACATTATCACGTCGTTGATGAAGTCAAATTCTTTATTAGCAAGAAGAACCAAAAAGCTAGACAAGCTTGTTATCTGGGTCTTTAAAATCGGGCTAGAATTCCTCAGTAACGAAATTAGTTTGGTTTGCCGTCAAAGCAAGCAGCATAAAGGTGAGAGATTATTTTCTAAATATGTTAGAAATTCAAAGATAGTAGCGTAGCGGTATAGCAGATTTTCTCTGATAATTACTATCAGCCGACTCATTCGGTTACATGGTAAAGTAAATATTGCAGTGCATTTGAACAGCATGCTGTTACTTCACTGGAATCATCTCCATATCTGATCCCATCCTTATGCAAAATAATACCTACTGCCTTACAGCAAAAACAGTAAAAAAATTGTCGATGTTATGGCATGCATCCCGCATTAAATATATAAATTCAAGTGTGAATCTTTGTAAAATCATCGGCGATAATGAAATGGAAACCAATGAAATTGAGTGATTTTTGACGGAAACGGCAGGTTGAACGAACAATTCAATAGATGATTAAAGTGGTGCAGCAAAATATGCGCAGAATTATTCAAAAGCTTCGGTCTTTAAACATCTACGAATCAATATTAATTTAACGATGATTTAATACACGTAAGTATTTACAAATTTGATCTCTAATTGTGGACGGTACATTATAAAAAACACAAAAATGATTTTTGTTTTATAGCTTTCTTGCCTCTTTCTTATGCAAATTTATCATAATGCCAGAACAATTGTTTCAGAATATGGAAATTTTATCAAAGCGACGGTCTAAAATTAGAAACTCTTTTTTAAACTTTCATTCTCTAATATTAAACGCTACTGTTTATACCTTTAATGTAAATATTTTTGTAAGAAATAATACCTTTCCGATATCGTAGGAAAAAGTTCAGAACTTCTCAATTTCGATTTTTTTTATCGATTAAATTAGGAAAAGCGAACTTCGTTTATTCTTGATATGTGTTCATTTGATGCGGTTGGAATAAAATCAAATTGTTAGTGGCATGTTTTAGGCAGATTAACTCGTTAAATACATTCATGAAGAATGCGAACAACAGTGGGAATTGATTGAAAAAAATCGTCACCTTATAATTAGACCAGAGATAAATTAATCCTTTTATTAGACGCATCGCAAATCTCAATGTTAAGAAGAAACGGAGTTATTATTTCCAGTTGGCGGTTATCATTTACAAAAGAAAGATATACAACTCTGGCTTTCATGTTCGGAAAAATTACCGCGCGAAAAAGGAAACAATAGCGTTTCTTGTCATCCAGTTTGAGTATATCTGTGGCATACGCTCATCAGTCTATTACTGGGTTGAAAGAAAGTCTTAATTAAAAGCCTTTAAAAGTATAAGCATCCATCAAGTATAGGATAGATGAGCCGCCTTATAAATTATAAGGCAGTAAATGTGATATTCCTATTCCGACTTATATGACGTAAAATTTCGTTTAGAAATTATTTTAGAGACCTAGTTTCATTTGACTAATAAATGAACACTTTATTAAATCCACTCTTCGGTTTTTCAACTAATACAATTTCGAAAATTTAAAGCCAAAGAAAGAAAAATTACAATAAGTTTACAGCAATAAAATACTCAAGAACGTTCAGTATGATTGTTCATTGCTTACTCTCATTGTAGATCACATGAGTATACACATTATTGTAACTAATGGTAAAGTATATTCAGCATCTAAAGATTATTTCTACTACTATTTCACTTAATTCTTTGTCAAAGAAAATCTAAAGTTAAAGTCTTTTGTGCTCTTTGAGCAGGTTGACTTAAAAAATTCTGACCGTATCGAATTTTAAAAAATCTGTTATTGAATTTATGATTCATGCTTTTAGTATAGAGTATTCACCTACAAAATGTAGATAATCCTTTATAAACAATTAAATTGTATGAACTTGTTTCATTTTGGATATTTTGAACGTCAGAGCAGATACAATATTAGTTTATTACTGATACGTCTTCTCTTGGAATAATATTATAACCATCACATTTATGATTACCAATATTTATTGCATGATAATTTTCATCTTTAAAATTGGTTTGGTTTATTTGTTTAACGGCATGCCAATTCTTTTGGGGTTATTTGATGCCAAAAATTCATACAAATAATTTATACAGTATTATTTGGTTTCCAATAATTATTCTTATTATATGATTATAACTTATGTACACACTGTTATACAATTTCAAGCGTTTATTTCGAATACTAAAAATTTTTAAATAGATTTATTTGACTCATAGACGGGACCCTAACAGGTACTACCACTCCAGATGTGAGTGGACCTAGGAGTAATGACAATGGAATACTCAGACTCTCCCTGGAGCAGTAGAACTGGTGTCTCACCACCGGATGCAGTTTAGTATCCTATTTAGTACACTCCTTTTTGGGAAAGAATGCAGGGAATGCAGTCGGCCAACAGGATTGTTTCAAGTCGATAATGAGCATATCGTTAATATTCAGGCTTAACAGTGACTAATTATAAAATATTCTTCTATCTTCACACAGTAGATTTTCTCCTAAAATGATCAGTTGTTGATAAAATAATTTTTAAGTAGACTAGCTATAAGACAGATTATTTAAATAAATATCGGTTCTTACAGGCCTCAAAGACGTACTGCATTTTAGGAAGACGTGTTCCTAATGTGTTTTGAAAAAACATTTGGGGCGGGGCCGGGGACGGGTTAAGAACGTGTGAACTCTGAAAATTATGTTCAGAGAAAAGGTTGATTGCACTATTTCTGAGATATCAAAGAATTCGTCTGTTTTCAAAAAATCTTTCATTTTGTCCCCGGTGATTTCTTCTGTTGATAATCTAAAGATGTTTGTTTGGCATGAATGGTGACCCCCCGCATAACTTGGTAGGGGGAAGATTAGGGAGGGAAATGAGCAGCACCCTTGTTGTTGTGAAGACATTCTAAAGTCACTCAGCTGGGGTCTAGAAGCAATGTAATATTCGGCTTTGAAGACAGAGAATAAATTTGAAAATTTATTCTAAGAATAGATTATATCTTTCTACACTAAACACAGAAATTTTGCCTTTAGTCAAAAAAAAAAAAAAAAAGAAAAAAAAAAAAAATTTATTTTCTCTGATACTTCATATGTTGAAAACATTTGGTGGTAGTAAGAGTTTTAAACAACAAACTACGAAATTAGGATTTAATGAAGTTCATAATGACCATTCTGTATCACGTCTCATTTTTTATTTTTTGTTGCGATGAGTATATTCATATTTCTTGCATGCGGAATCACAAGAGAAAAAGAAAAGAAAAAAAAAACATACGTAGAAGCTAAAGGTTTAAACTTTCATGTACTTAGGCAAGGTCTTTAAGCTATTATGCATTTAATCAATTCGTCATCTAACTAAACAAGAATTTTAAGCGCGCATATATCAAATCTTTGGCCTTAAGCCATTGTATAAGCATGCATGAGTTTTTATCAGTCACTTGTCTTCGCGAAGTCTTTAATCCATTTGTTATTCATGTAAAGTATTTAAGCTCGAGTAAGCAGAGCTGTTATGCTGTAATGTATCCAAATGAGGCCTTTAAGCCGATAAATAAAACATTTTCATCATTAATATTGAATATATATATATATATATATATATATATATATATATATATATATATATATATACGAGGTGCATACCATAAGTTTCCAGACTTTTTTCGTATGGGCATTTAAAATTGTCGTAGAATTTTCACTAACATTTTATATATACGTGGTGTCTTCAATATGTTTCCAGACTTTTTTGTACAGACATTTAGAATTGTCGTAGACTCTTGAAAATTCACTATGTTATTGCTATGCATCTTATGAGATGACCGACTAATTTTTCAGGTTCAAATGAACAGCTACAGCAGCAATTGGAATATACCCTACTAAAGCCTGATTGTCACAGCTGGCAAATTTCAAAAATGCAATCTGACACTTTAGAAGAATGATATGCAATAAAATTTTGTTTTAAACTTGGAAAAAATGATGCCACAGAAACGTATGGAATGCTTCAGACTGCTTTTCGACCATCTTGCATGAATTGAGCATCAGTTTTTGAGTGGCATAAGAGATTGAAGCTAGGCAGGGAGTCTGTGAGGGATGATGAGAGGTGTAGGAGGAGTAAGGAAGTCAATATACCAGAGTTTATTGGACAAAGGGTTAGGGTTACTATGTTGAGGTTTTAAGGGAGTTCAGGAAGAGATTCCGTCGGAAGAGGCCAGCACTCTTCAAATCAGGTAGGTGGAATTTCCACCAGGACAATGCAGCAGTCCTTGTCACAGACTATTTGACCAAGATGGGTATCAAGACAGTTCCTCAGCCTCCCTATATTCCAGACCTTGCTCCCTGTGACTTTTGCTTATTTGCTCAGCTCAGAGGCTGTCGTTAGGAGACAATTGAGAAGATGAAAGAGGCTGTGACGAAGGTCATTGACACGTTCCCACAAGAGGACTTCCATGGGGCCTTCCAGAAGTTGTTGGAACAGTACAACAAATGCATTGCAGCCGAAGGAGATTACACCGAAGGGGACAAGAGTTTCATGTGTGTACTATCTATAAAAGTGCCCATACATATGTGTAGTGACAAAGATATTTCTAATATTAGGAATGAAACTGTTTTATCTAAGTCATCCCGACAACTAAATGTACTACGTCTATTAGATTGTAAACATCCCTGACGTAGAATGGTCGAATTAAATAAGATATAGTTATATAACCAAAATCTAGTTGTTGAGTTTTTAAGTCATATCAGATAAGCTCCAAAATAGAAAGGCTATGATTCAAATATCATAGAAAACTATTTAACAAACTATTCAACAAACTATTTCTCGGTATATAATAATCATAGTCATTTAAATAGTTTTTCAGACCACTGCAACCGATGTTGCTTCTTAGTACAACATTTCAATCGATCTTTTTCTACAGAAAGAGAAAATATGTCGACTAATACATGAATTGATTTGACTTATTCCCAGCGAGATACACAGATGATAAAAATTCAACCCATGTAACACAGGTGATTCCATATATGGGAATGCTCTTCACCTCTAAATTTGAAGAAGAGAAAACTCTCTCGCGCTGAAACTTATTCCGGTTCTATTTTATTTAAGGGTAACACTAATTTTGTTGTTCAGGATATAACATTTATTCTGAATATGGCATCAGTCATATTTGATTGGTTCTAATGCTTCCATATTTGAGAATTCAGATCATTCAGACTCGGAAGCACCTGTCATTATCACGTAAATACATTTGTTGCTGAAATGAATTAATTAATTTTACCTTAATTTTTTATCATAAACTTAATTGAAGGATATTTTTAAAAAATTGAACAAATATGATGGTAGCAAGTAGACTAACCATAAAATGGAAATTTTAAAATCCTACAAAAGTAATAACATGAAATGCATAATGTAAGGCAATTCAGGTGAAAACAATTATTGCATAATTATCGCTTTTTTGTGGGATAGTCAACAATGAAGTTCAAAGCTGCTATCATGTGTTTGTCACATATGCATTTCTAACATCATCAGATTCATCTCCTCTTGTTCATCGCTAAAATCACCAAAGTTTTCTTAAAATCTCACCAAATAGTTAAAACGAAATTGTACTTTTATATTGGCATCGATATCTTAAAAGTTGTCAAACAATTTTTGCACCAATTCTTCCTAAAACTTCTCGACAAATAAGACAACTGAGAAGTTATAATTCAATGCCTTCTTTACAAACCTTACGAGGAGCTTTGAACTTATTTTGAACTCCAAACTTGACTTTCAGGTAAACAAAATATACTTCTTTTTAAAAATTAATGATGTTTTTCGTTCGTTTTTGAAGAGTGAATTTGCCACAAATGTAGCCGAATGCATTTAAATTCTTTAAGCAAACTCTTCGCGATGAACTCGCATTTCTCTACAAAAATATTAGCCATTTTTATAAATATCCTCTAGATGGATATTTATGATAAAGCAAGGATAAAAATAAGATTACATTAAAGATTATACTAGATAAAATCAATGTTAAAAAGAAAAAAGGTTAAAGCAAACTGTTGAATATGTCAGGAGTCAAATATCCTGAAATTATAAACTATAACCTTGACTTGAAAATAAGAACAAATTCAAAAGAAGAAAACTGTGGAATTGATCGACCACCAATAGTGAACTCACAATTAAAAAAATAATAATGCAAACAATGTGAGCAATAGTTAAAGCAAACCACAGAATAAAAATCTAATGTCTAGTTATTCATGAAAAAAGAAAAGAACCTCCTCCACAGGCACAAGAACATGCATTTTGTATTCTTTGGTAGAATTTCGATTTTTTTTTATTTCTAAGAAAAATATAGATATATCAATCTAAAAAATGTTTTTTTTTTTTTTTTTTTTTTTACATAGAATAGTTGTTTTTTTTTTCATTAAATGTTTTTCTCTAAAAACAATTTCTTTTAATTTTTCAGCAAACTAGTTGGACTTACGAATTCGAAAACCTCGGAAAGAATGTTTTGGAACATATATTTGTTGGTAAGTAGAATATTTTGTTTTAATTTATTTTTAGTTTAACCTATAAAAAATGAAAAAACAAAAATTACTGAGTGAATTCTAAAAAGTGAAAACAAATTAAACATGAGGTTTACCAGAGAACTAAACAAGCGAAATGTGCTAATGAAAAAAGAAAAAAGAAAAAAAAAAAGACAAAACATTGAAGATAATCGCCCGAAGAATCAATGGAATAATGAAAATACTAAGTCTTATAATCTCAGGTAATACAATATTCAGTCATAGAACCTCAGGCATTACAATATTCAGTCTTAGAATCTCAGGCAATACAATACTCTGTCTTAGAATCTCAGGCAATACAATACTCTGTCTTAGAATCTCAAACAATATAAGAAGAGTAGAAAATGTACCAGTCGAAGCATCGTAATGAAAAAACAAAGATGAAATAGTCGTTGAAAAAATAAGTGACTTCCTGTTGATAATTGTGAAAGTGTTTAGGTATTAGTTGGAAAAAAGAACATGAAATATTTGTGTTAGTGTCAACTCAGTTTGGAGACATCAAAGTGGCTGCTATTTTTTACAATGATCCTTGAAATGTTCTAATATTTCTAAACGTATATTCCACATCATTTCCATGTTGAGTGCCGCTAATCTCAGTAGTTTCTTATTTCCAAACTAGATTAATACCTGATTAAAGAATATTTCAATGACAATAAGATCCTTAATCAACCATTGGTCCATCAATCTTTTTCTAAATGGATTTTACCATTATTAAACAGCGGACAGTTAAAAATTGGTTCAGTAGCGATAGAGTATGATAAACGAAACAATTCAATCCGTATAATTTTGTAAGTGGTGACACTAAGAGATTTTATTTTGTCTTTTAAAAGGTTATTTCATCATATAAAAAAAAACCTTCAAAATGTTAAAAAAAAGTTTCGAATCAGAAAGATATCCAATATCTAATGTTATCTATTTAGGAGAAAATGGTGGATTGTTTTGCATACCTTTTGTTGTTTATAATATTTGATCGTTTTTTCAACAAAGTGATTAAAATGCATTATCGTAAATTACGGCGTATAAATTGACCTTTCAACTCCTCCTCCTCAAAATCTTTACAAAACTAGTATCGACTTATAAGACAGACCTAAAATTCAAACCTTTATCGCTGATTGATTAATCTGTGGTAAAGAAGTGGTTTTTTACCCTGACGTATAAGTCGACTCATAATTTTGTCAAGATTTTTTTCAGGCTTAAAAGTTCGACTTATACGCAGAAACATACGATATATATAGCCACACAAATTCGTATACTAATTTTTTTTTTTTTTTTTTAATTCGAAATTTGAATTAATGAGAAGATAAAGTAAAGACTGGATTTTGTGCGTCTTGTTAAATATTGGACGTTTGATGTAGAATGAAAGGTCGTTCAGTGCTGAAAAACTGGTCACTCATCAATTTGATGCGTATGAAACTTTCGGAAAACAATTAATGTAAGACTATTTCACCGCCTCCGTCTAGCAAACTGCCACTCCTCCTCCTCCTCCTACTCCTCTGTCACTACCACCACAACTGCAGACAATTACTGGTACCAAATAAATCGATTCTATATCTCTAAATCAATCACTGAATTGTAGACTGCTATCTCAGCAGAATCACACCTCTTTTTTTCTCTGTTTTGTATTCTTTTTATTGTTTTTATGTCTTCTCTACTTTATATATGTATTTTCTTTATCAATTTATTTCAACCTGCTTATTCCTATCTGTATGTCAATCTTTCTATTTTCTACTTATCTATTTATTTATGTTTCAAAGACATTTTTGGTGGCTGAATGTCGAATGCTGATTTCTATGACAATCTTCCTCATGTGTAAGTTTACTAAAACAATTATATATCTTACACTTTATTTAGCTATGAACTAAACTAAGTGAAACTTTCTTTCTTTCTTTCTTTCTTTGTGTTCCCTTTCATTTATTTCTACCTTCTGCTATTCATATATGCCATTCTTTCTATAAACTAATTATGATCGGAAAATATATTAATAGAAATTCAGTATCTGAAAGACCGAAAACGATATAGAAAAATAGAAATGTAAATGACAAGATCATTTACAAATCGTTCACATGTATACACCAAGCTGAAACAATATTTCTATCCGATGTTTCAATTTATTTGAAAACAGAAATATAGTGGTGATAACATAGGTAATTAATGATATATAAGTTTATTTCAATCTTAAGGCCCCACTTATAATCGAGAAGTAAATAAGTGATTAGAAATGAAGAAAATTTTTACTCAGTAAAGATTTTTGACTGAATAATTTCTGCTTACGAAATATCTCTAAAGATATTATCATTTCTTGGATCAAGTTTATTAATACGGTCATTAAATTTAAATAAATGGGCCATTTGGAACAACGTAACAAAATTATGGAAGATAATTCCTCTTACATGAAATCATATCAACTAAAGATTTCTCACCAGAATAATTAAGTTGAGAAGAAAATGAGCACAAAACATTTTTATTTAGAAAATTAACTATCATTAACATTTCAAATGTAAAAGAAACAGGATATTCAAATACAAATGTCTGCATAAATGACAAGAAGAATTTATGAAAAGTCTTAAAAGGTATGTAAAAACCTAAATTGATGCTTATCTTAGGAACTCTGCTAGAAAAAGAGAGAAATTTTGTATCTCTTTCCAACTCTCTTACCTCTTTTCATAAGATAATGTGACGTAATGGATTAGACCCACAAATTTCCTTTCAGAAGATTAAAAGAAGCTAGTCAGGTTTTTAGTTTTATTGTTCAATTTTATTTTTATGTAGGGACACTAACAACAAATATCAATATTGTTTCTTTACTTATAAAATCCCTTTGATTTTGACCTGAAACTAAAAAAAAAAAAACTCCCTTGGAGTGGATCTTTGTCCATTAAAATGATCTAGCAAACTACAAAACAAATGATAGTTTGCCCAAGAGCAGGAAAATATGGTGAATAAATCATTTCCCTCATCTGATCACCTCGACAAGATCTTTCGTCACAGGAGCGTGAATAAGATATCGTACATTTTTCTGATAAATAATTTTTTTCTGTGCACTCACAATAAGTTTTTCCTCTTAAATTGTTTTTTCTAGCTCTAAAATTTTTTATATTAAATTACGACTGTAATTGTTTGGTTGTCGTTTAAAAGATCGTAATGAATGATTCCTTGTATATAAAACAAGAATTGCTTTGAATGAAGTTCACTTCTTGGCTTTCCTACAGGTATATCAACGTGACTTAGCGATTGACGTCGGTACTTAACATTATGAAAAAAATTATTTCTTATCATCCTCTCAGAAAAGAAGCAAGAAAAAATGCACATGTAATAGCCTTTAAAAGTAAAGTGTTGTATCACTTCATTCATAACAACTATGTAAAACTAGTCACGTGGACGAAGACATTTTTGCTGGTACACATGCACATGAGCATTTGTCTCCGTGTTGAACTGATCATGTTGTGCATACTGCACTCAAGATGATATGATGATGTTAAATATTTATAATTCTTCCTAAAATGGGCGCTTGGAGCTGCCAAGAAAGAGCTGAATCACGATCTGCACGTTTTTGGCAATTTGCTGCAGATAGGCCATATGGGAACCATTTTCCAATTTCTCTTCTTTTCACATTGCGATTAATAGTAGCTCAAAATAACACCAAAAGAACAAATTATATAAAATTCAGAACAGATTAGACTCAAGAGAATCGCACGTGTAAGCTTTGGGGAGAAGGAGTGGGAGATGAGACAGTCAACCGCGTGTGCGAATATAGCAAACTGGCACAGAATGAGTACAAGAGAAGGCACGATTGTGCAGGGAAAATAATCCTCAGGAAATTTTGGAAGTCACTAAACGTTGACCATACAAAGAAATTATACAAGCTCTGACCTAGGTATGTCAAGAAAAATAAGTCACACAATTCTCTGGGATTTTCGGACACAAATAGATAACCCAATTTCAGTCCAACAAGAAAAAGAAAAAAAAACTTATTAACTAGGGAACTTTTCAGTTCTAGCAGATTACAGTAAAGGAAAGCAAAAAATGGTTAAACTTGTGGATTTTGTTAGAGAGCTGAAAAACTTTTGATAAGAAATGCTGAGAAATATTAATAAGAAAATGCAACAAATAGTAATTCATCTTGAAATCCCTCTTTGTCCCTCTCTCTCTTTCTCTTTCTTTCTTTCTCTCTCTCTATCTCTCTCTCTCTCTGCTGGATTGGCGTGGAGGGTAGTTAGTTACCCAGCAGGATAAAACACACACACACACACACACACACACACACACACACACACACATATATATATATATATATATATATATATATATATAATCTGTATGTGCGTGTATGTATGAAAAACCCTTCACTTTTCGATATCAATAGTCATAAACTTCATCGCTTTTTGTGATTATTATTTAAGCTCATTTGTTATTTCTGCTGCAGCAAAACAATGTATCGATTTTTTCCGGCACTAAAAAAATCTTGTAATGGAGGCTTTGGTCTTTGAGAAAGTTTAAAATGAAGGCGGAAATATATTTCTATTTCTACAAATGACATTTTTTCTTTTAAAAACCTAATATTTGTAAATATCAATTAATTTTTCTTTTTATCTTGTTTGATAGAAAGAACAATATCTATCTATCTATCTATCTATCTATGATGGCCATTCAATGAATGAGGGAATTTTTTTCAAAAAACAAAATAATTTTTTTTCCAGAACTTTATGAATGTAAAGTCTGCATTGTTCGGAATTTATTCCTAGCAAAAAATGACTCTAGAATGGTAGAAATATTTTCAGGCTATCTAAAATGGCGGAAAATCAAACTTTAGGTTTGAACAGAGTTCTGTCCTTAAATTTTTGTGGTTGACTAGTGTAAACCATGTGAAATTTACTGAAGCATGTTTTAGTAAAAATAGAATTACAAACAAGTTTACTATTACTAGCCTAAGTCGAAAATATAGTCCATAGAATAAATACTATCCGGTAAATAAAAAGTTCTGTGCGAAGCGTTCAGCAAAGAAGGTTACGGTGACAGTCTGCTGCGACATAAAATATTCATTCCTTGAAAATGGTTTAACCATAAACAATGCTTCTTATTATCAACTCCTTATGTATTGAATATATCTATATATTTCAGGGTATTAAATCTATTAGCGTGTATATTTTTGCATCTGTGCGAACGCGAATGCACACACATACGGACGGAAACACACACACACACACACACACACACACACACACACACACACACACACACATATATATATATATATATATATATATATATATATTGATGGACATGGTGACCCGAGATCAAATCCTGGATGAGACTGCCCTTCTCATAGGACTAATTTCATTTGGAGAGACATGTATCTAACTGTTTACCAGCTATGGGAAAATAGGTTAGACTCGGATCTTTAAACTTGCAGAAGAAAAAACTTTGCATTCAAACCTGTTAAACTCCGTTTAAAACTGGCCTTGTGTTGCCTCCTGTTCATGCAAAACGGTCAGGTATATATATATATATATATATATATATATATATATATATATATATATAACTGAAGCTGTATGACCACTTACCTCTCATCTCACAAAGCATCTAAATGAGGAAAACAAGTCCTGTTGGGCACTGCTGGAGAGGTAAGGACGAACTCATAAGTGACGTTCTTTTATGGACTCTTTCGGCAAGTGTTTGCCGACTAGCAAAGACTTACAGCAGCGGTGCGCAGACACTTCCAGGAATTATGGACGATAGAGACGGATAGTGGGAAAGTCAAGGGACTCCGTGTTATTAGCATTACTTGATAAAAATAATAATTTATGAATGTGTGTGTGTGTGTGTGTGTGTGTGTGGTCAAAATCAAGACAGAAAAACATTTTTGTCGAACAGAAATTAATAGAATATTTTGTAAATTGATTTTTAGCCCTGATAATTTAATTTTTGTGTCTCTAAGCGAAGTATATCTTTTAGAATTTGCACTTTTTTCTTTCTTCCATTGTTCACCAAAATTTGTTTTTATAAATAGAAATAAACGCAGTTAAGACATAAATTCTTTAGCTTAAATATTTTGAAATCTTTTACAGTAACAAATACCTCAAACGTAAGTATATCCATCAATTGCAAAAAGGGAAAAGAACAAAATATTTGTCACTCCTTTTGCAATGCAACATTAATGTATTACTTACTTGTTCCAGTACTGATTTAATTTCGAAAGAGTGAGAGATAAGGGAGGTAATTCTAGTGATGTGTGTAAGATCTGAAAATTTTCTATACTTTCTATACTACCCAAGAAGTATGCATGTCTCTTATCTGGGTGTCCGAATCGATTCGACACCAATATCACATTTATAACTTGGTAAATTTAGGGGTGCATTATCATAGAAAAGGTTTCGCTTGAATGTCCCATATTTTCCTATGATTCATTTACGAACAAACAGATACAAAAGTTAATATACCTTTAGTTCGAAACACAGTAAAAGCGATACTTCGTAATGAGAATTTTTTTCTATCGAAGTAATACACCTAATGTGTTCCGACTTAGAAAAATTCGTTTCTATTCCAATAAATGACTAAATTATAATTTTGTGGTGTTTCCATTCACCTTGAACGTTTTCTTTTTTTTTTCCCAGTCAGCTGAGGCTGTAAAATACACCGACTGCTTTTCTGCAGAGAGGTAATACTCCTCAACGAGTGTCCTGGATATAACAGTAAACAATCTGATGGTGAAGTTCCAGTAATGCTGGAGCTTTGTAAAATGCGGAGTACCCCTTCATTGCCATCGCTCCCAGGTCCACCCAGGGTCGCAGTGGTAGCACCTGGTAGGGTCGTATCTGTAGGTCAAATAAACCTAAACTGTGAACTTATGCTAAACTGAGTTATTTGAAATAGAACTGTTTATATGTATAAAAATTGATTTGGCTTTAATAACCCACAATGGTTGATGTGCCATAAAACCAAACCAAACTAACGTTATTTTCAATCATCCAAATTTTTGATAGACCTATCAGAGATAACTATAAAATGAGAATTGAAATCCTTTATTCATTTCTGAATTTTACTATATCAGAGATATAGATGAACTTACTCCCCTCCCCCATTACCTTTATTTGATTTTCCCATACATAAAAATTTCAAGACCTCAGCTTCCTAATATCTTTCACCATGCAGACTTCAATATTGGGATTGGGCGTTATTTTTGTACCATCCTCTTCTAGGCTTTGATAACACGCAATATATTTCACATGGCTTATTCTCAATAGACAATTTCATTATGTAAAAAAGAAAGCAACTTTACTCTGCAAAATTAACATGACGTTTGAGTCAAAACACTTTGAATTAAATTCGCATGACTCGCAGAAAACTGTGGGAATTTTGAAAGGTTGTCACTTGACAGACAAACACACAGCTTTAATTTGGTTACCTCGTTGATTGATGTTTTAATAAATCAGGAAAGCCATCTTAGTGGGTTTCCAAATGGCCTTTCATCGGGAGAAGAAAAACTTTGTATTTTATAAAGTTCCTTGCGAAGCCTCTAAAAGCAATAGAACTTTAAAATCGCCTCTTTACTATGGTCTTCCGGAATCGCCATTCACTAAAATTCTAAACGCAGACTTTTTCAGGCTTGTTTTAATAGGTGATGAACTTGTCATCTGTCTATAAGGCTTCCACGTTTCCGTGAATGAAAGTTATTACCTAACACACTTATATGTACCTGTGTGTGTACGTGTGTCTGTGTGTGTGTGTGTGTTTTGTGTATGTGTGTGAGTGTGTGTATGTGAGATAGATGGATAGAGTGATTGAGAGAGGATGCGTGTGCATATATATACAGAGTGCGATGGGTAAATTGTCGTCTAAATTACGCAAAAATGAATATAACACTGACTTCTAACTTTATCCGACATATCATAATTACGCGAAAGTCTCTTGAAATAATATAGATTAGATTTATTTAAAAATCATCATTAGCTTCAACCACGGCCTCCAGACAACTTCAGTATCTCCTGCAAGCTTTTCCGACGGTCTCCTTGTTTAAATAACTGTTATCCTTGCCTTCAGTTCAACTTAGGTATTGTACGGAGTTTTGTTGGTCTCTTGTTCAAAATCAAGGGGATTGTAATCTGGAGAGTTAGCCAGCTGGATATTACGGGTGATGTGGTTGGAGAAATTTTCTCACTGCTACCACTGGGTTTTCCTGCTTGTCTGGCATGGTGCAGAGTCTTGTTGCCAGACATCGGTTCTTCCAACAAACACACACTCAGTTTAGAGAAGTATTATCTCCTTCAGAGACTTGATGTAGGCTTCTGTATTAAGTTGGAGTCCATGAAGGAAAATGAATGGAGACAAAGTGTCACCATCGCTTGTGACTATCTCAAATACCATTGATGTGGATTGGCGGTTTGGTTTTTATCAATATGAATTGCAACCTGTCCTCAGATTGACACACAAATACACTGAAACCTTTGTACTGGAGCTTCCTTGGTTAATGGCAAACAGTACAGCATCCCATTACCAAATTTATGAAGGAGTGAAATGTGTCATTGCACTTCTTTCCTAACAGAAAATGACCAGCTGATTCTAGTTTGCTGTACAGTAGATAAAACGCAAACAAATAAAGTGCCTGCGCAAAATTAATACGAGGTGCCTTTAATAAGTTTACAGACTTTTTTTCTTATGGGCACTTTTATTGATAGTACACACATGAAACTCTAGTCCCCTTCGAGGTAATCTCCTCCGACTGCAGTGCACTTGTTGTACCATTCCAACAACTTCTGGAAGGCCCCATGGAAGTCCTCTTGTGGGAGCGTTTCAATGACCTTCGTCACAGCCTCTTCCATCTTCTCAATTGTCTCCTAACGACAGCCTCTGAGCTTAGCGAATAACCAAAAGTCACTGGGAGCAAGGTCTGGGCTATAGGGAGGCTGAGGAACTGTCTTGATGCCCATCTTGGTCAAATAGTCTGTGACAAGGATGGAGTTGTGGACTGGTGCATTGTCCTCGTGGAAATGCCACGGACCCGATTTGAAGAGTGCTGGCTTCTTCCGTCGGAATCTCTTCCTGAACTCCCTTAAAACCTCGACATAGTATTCCTTGTTGACTGTCTGTCCAGTGGGAGTCCAGTGCATGTAGATCAGGCCAGTGCTGGCATAAAAGGGATCATCAGAAGTTTGTGAGCGGATTTGCTCTGTCTGGCCTCCTTGGGTCTGGGAGAGCCAGTATGCTTCCACTGGGAACTCTGTCTCTTGGTCTCTGGGTCATAGCAGTAGATCCAGCTTTCATCGCAAGTCACCAGAGCATCAAGAACTGCGAGATCTGAATTGATCAGCTCGGCCATCTCCCTGCTGTCATGACAACGTTTTTCTTTCTGATCTTCTCTGAGCACCCTTGGGACAAACTTCACGAAAATCTTCCGCATCTTCAGTTCCTCGTGAATAATTGAGTGTACAGTTCCCACACTGACATCAAACCGTGCACTTATTGTCTCTATAGACACACGACGGTCCTTATCCATGAAATTCTTTATTTGGCCAATTAACTCTGGTGTTCTGACTTCCTTACTCGTCCCACACCTCTCATCATCCCTCACAGACTCCCTACCTTCCTTAAATCTCTTATGCGACACAAAAACCGATGGTCGATTCATGCAAGTTGGTCGAAAAGCAGTCTGATACATTCCATGTGTTTCTGAGGCATTTTTACCAAGTTTAAAACAGAATTTTATTGCATATCGTTCTTCTAAAGTGTCCTCACCTCCAGATTGCATTTTTGAAATTCACCATCTGTGACAATCAGGCTTTAGTAGGGTGTATTTCAGTTGCTGCTGTAGCTGTTCATTTGAAGCTGAAATCATAATAATTGGCCAGTCATCTCATAAGATGTATGGCAATAACATACTAAATTTTCAAGAGTCTATGACAATCTTAAATACCTGCACAAAAAAGTCTCTAAACTTATTGAAGGCACTTCGTAATTCAAAATGATGACAACTTATCCGTCAAAACCCAAATACACTTTTGGTAATTTTCTCAGTTGTACTCATTCAATTTCTTGATTTGGCAAAACGAGACGAATCGTCGCTTCTGGCAATATAAAAAACAAACAAATAAAGAAGCAAAACAAAAAACGATGTTGGAAGAAGCCATCTAAAGGTTAAATTGTATCTGTTTTTAAAATTTTATTTCATTTTATTTTTTTTCACTATTTCCGTCCTTGACAGCATCTGTATCCTTACTAAAAAGAAATATTCAAAAGTGATTATTCTTTTCATAGTAAATTATGATGTCATTTTTCTAACACACACACACACACACACACACACACACACACACACACACACACACACACACACACATATATATATATATATATATATACCTTCACGTTCACAGAAATATATATATATATATATATATATATATATATATGTAGGTATGAACCACGAAATGTGATCACATTCACTAGATTTAATGGTTATCGACGAAATTTTCGTCGCAATTATCTAAAGGAATTTGATTTTATGAGTAGAAAAATCTTCCTCTGGCTAAATATCGAAAACTGAAATAACCAAATAAAAATTTGTAGAAATGGTAATAAAATAAATTGTTATTGTGGTGTTGAAAATCCTATCTTAAATGGGTAAATTCATTTGATTGAAAATTAAAATTCACTATCGCTTTTAGAATTTTATTTTTGAAAATGTATAGAAAAAGTACAAATCTGGAAGATAACTTAATTTTGGGAGGCTTTTCATACATCGAGTTATATGCATAAGTATGCATTTAGTTGCAGACAAATTTTACTCCAAAAAGTTTTCCATTACGTGCAATCAAGTGGGTATATATATATATATATATATATATATATATATATATATATATATATATAGAGAGAGAGAGAGAGAGAGAGAGAGAGAGAGAGAGAGAGAGAAAGATGGTCATTATCGTCCAGGAATATACAAATTATTATTTCAGATCATCAATTTCCACACAACACAGAGGGACACCATTTTGGGTTGTGAGTTTAATAGAAAGAATAAGTCCAATTCTTTCGCAGCAAATCCAACTTTATGCGAATTGGCAACGTAACTAAAGCTTTTTTATAAAATTTTATAAAGTTTTTATACAAATCATTGTATAAAATATATCCTAACAAACAAGTGGCGTTATCTTTTTTAAAGTTTTGGTTAAAAATATCAAAAAAGCGGAAAATGTTCTTAATGTTCAGCAATTAAATCAAAATAAACTTTAAAACAAAGATGTCCTGGTGATGCCACAATTCTTATACAAAGAATGAGTTAAGAACAACGAGAAACTTTTAAATTTTTAATTTTTAATCATTCCTGCTTTTGTATTCTTCAAAGATAATGATGCCATAGCAAAAGCCGAAAAAAAGTCTGCAATGATTCCTGCTAATTTTAGAATTCATTTTCTAAATGAAACTACAGTTTTCAAATAGGGAAAGGCGAAATTATTTCCTCTACGTAAAAAAGAAAAATATAAAAGAATGCCAAAACCGAGTCATTTCTAAATATATGATAACTTTAGTCAGCATATAATCAAAATAAGACGTTCATTGAGAACTGTACTCACTACATTGGTGAATGGACTTTGAGACAAACGTGCTAATCGTCACTTTACTCTCTTACGCACGTGCATATATACGTGCGCGTATATATAGTGTTGCTCATAAATATTTGAACAAAAGATTGGCTCTAATTCCTTTGTTTTGAGGCCTAAAAACAGAAACATTATACAATAAGAACCACATTTTATTGAGATTTAATTAACATGGTATGATTTCTTTGTTTTTACTTTATTCACTATACTTTGGTCTACGTAAGATATGCTGTTCGTTTCTCTAGCTTCCTCCACCATCCTTTCTGTTTTTCAAAAAGTACGCGGATCTCACGCGAATAGTATATTTAATGTAATAGAGGCTACCCCACCCATAATAAACCTTGGGCTCGTCTTTTTGACCGACAACGAAGGGTCAACCACGAGAACGCTCGCAGTAAGTGCGAGAAACGGTCGTACGAAATTTATGAATTTTAAAAAGGTAAGTGATCGGCAGATGACAAGTAAAGATCTGAAATTTCGGAGTTACCGAAACCATCCCCCTTTTGGGTTACAATAAGACCTTTCCTTCATTGGCTCAAAAATACCACAAGTCTCCTTGTTTTCGAGGTAAACCTGGAGGAAGGCTGAAACACACAAATAAAATTAGTAGTATTTTTCTTGGAACATGTGTCTGACCTTTCCTCTTTTCCATCTCTTCATCACATCTTTGCAAATGATTAAGAATGCCTGCCTCATTGCTAATAAAATGTGTTATTCAATGCTAAATCTGACTCTTTTGTAAGTGATAATATTCCTTATTATATTTTGAATATTCCATTGCAATTTTTCAGTTGTATTTTTTCATCTATAACTATTTGTTTGTCCTGAGAGTTTTATGACGTCAATTATTCCTATTCAATACAAATAATTAACGTAAATTTTCATGGTTTCAAGTACGAGATCAGCTATGTACGTGGTTTCTTCAATAGGTTTCCAGATTTTTTTTGTATAGGCATTTATAATTGTCGAGCAATTACGAGCAGCTGTTTAAACATCTAATGTTCTTCTCTGATTAATTTCATTTTGTGATCTTATAAATGATACTATTCACCTCACAAGGATATTTTCTCTTATATTTCATATATACGTGATGCCTTCAATAGGTTTCCAGACTTTTTTTTACAGACATTTAGAATTGTCGTAGACTATTGAAAATTCACTATACATCTTATGTAATGACTGACCAATTTTTATGATTTCAGCTTCAAATGAACAGCTACAGCCGCAATTGGAATACACCATACTAAAGCCTGATTGTCACTGATGGTGAATTTCAAAAATGCAATCTGGACGTGAAGACACTTTAGAAAAATTATATGCAATAAAATTCTGTTTTAAACGTGGAAAATATGCCTCAGAAACGCATGTAATGTATCAGACTGCTTTTGGAGTATCTTGCATTAATCGAGCATCAGTTTTTGAGTGGCATAAGAGATTTAAGGAAGGTAGGGAGTCTGTGAGGGATGATGAGAGGTGTGGGACGAGTAAGGAAGTCAGAACACCAGAGTTGATTGGCCAAATAAAGAATTTCATGGATAAGGACCGTCGTGTGTCTATAGAGACAGTTTGATGTCAGTGTGGGAACTGTACACACAATTATTTACGAGGAACTGAAGATGCAGAATATTTTCGCGAAGTTTGTCCCATGGGTGCTCAGAGAAGATCAGAAAGAAAAACGTTGTCATGACAGCAGGGAGATGGTCGAGCTGATCAATTCAGATTCCGCAGTTCTTGATGCTCTGGTGACCTGCGATGAAAGCTGGATCTACTGCTATGACCCAGAGACCAAGAGACAGAGTTCCCAGTGGAAGCATGCTGGATCTCCCAGACACAAGAAGGCTAGACAGAGCAAATCCACTCACAAACTTCTGATGATCCCTTTTATGCCAGCACTGGCCTGATCTACATGCACTGGACTCCCACTGGACAGACAGTCAACAAGGAATACTATGTTGAGGTTTTAAGGGAGTTCAGGAAGAGATTCCGTCTGAAAAGGACAGCACTCTTCAAATCGGGTCAGTGGCATTTCCACGAGGACAATGCACCAGTCCACAACTCCGTCCTTGTCACAGACTATTTGACCAAGATGGGCATCAAGACAGTTCAACACCCTCCCTATAGCCCAGACCTTGCTCCCTGTGATTTTGCTTTTTCCCTAAGCTTAAGGAAAACCTTAGAGGCTGTCGTTAGGAGACAATTGAGGAGATGAAAGAGGCTGTGACGAAGGTCATTGATACGCTCACACAAAAGGACTTCTATGGGGCCTTCCAGAAGTTGTTGGAATGGTACAACAAGTGCATTGCAGCCGGAGGAGATTACTTCGAAGGGGACTGGAATTTCATGTGTGTACTATCAATAAAAGTGCCCATACGAAAAAAAGTCTGGAAACTTATGTAATGATCCTTGTATTTCTTTCCAATACTTATAGTTTTCAAACACCTCTAACAATAATACCACTCCGGGTGAAACTGAACCTGGGAGTAATGGGAAATTGGTACTCCATACAACTTAGAGCTTTAGAACTGGATTCTCACCACCAGATACCATTTAGTGTAATACCCAGGACACCTTCCAATCTTTCTTTAACCTTCTGTACTTCATTCTTCATATGGTTGAACCATTCAGATTTCCTGTTTTATTCTCTCTCTTCTCACAGTTTGCTTCAAAAGTGTTTTGCTGACGTCACATCTGGTTTCCTAGTTTTCATTATAATTTCTCTGTTTACTTGTTGTTATAATCTGCTTTCATTATTTTGGAATGTACCGTTGTGCTAGTATTGTAGTATCCTAAGCTGGTATCTCTTGAGTCTACATTCCTTAACCAATATGTTTTGACTTATTTCTTCCAATTCAATTGTCTGTCTTCTTTTTTGCTGTTGTCTTTTCTCACTTATCTCATTCTTTTGTGTCTTCATGTGTTTCCTTTTTGAATCGACTCATAGTATTCTGATTTCTCTCATTTTCAACCCTACTTTTATTTCTTTGTTCATCTTTCGTTACCTTATCAGCATGACAATGATTAACAATTCCTGTATAAATTAGTTGGTTCAAATCATTGATTTTATCTGTTGTGATATAGTTTCAACATTTAATCCCTTTCTTAGCCCCTGACTTAACTCTGATTGTTCAAGTTTTGATTGCTTAGTGACAGAAACACTTTCTTCTCTTTCGTTATGATATTTTTTATCTTGTCAACTTCGTTTCTTTTCTTTTGTATTTGCTGTAGTGATGATTGAGAGTTGGGTTCTCTAATGCAGTTTTTAACATTTCCATTTTCTTCCTGTCCATTTAATGTAGGGAGCTTTTCTTGTAGAAGAATAATTTCATGATCTCAGACACACCCTATCTTTAATATAATTCTTAATTGATGCAAAGGTTTTTGATTTGTTGTATCACATTTCTATATCATTTGTTTCTTTTAACATCTTTGTTTGGTGTGATTTTCAAAATTGCAATAGAGCACTAATTTATTTTCTTTCCTGTTTCATTCTTTTTCTAGATTTTTATATATCGACAATCAATTGTGTACTTGAAATTGGAACAGCCAATTTAATGAATATAAATACCAGTAATATCACACCACTTTCATATTCTACAATTCTTTTTAGGATATTCTCAATCTTATATTCGATTCACAGATTTGTCTTACAAGCGATAATTGCTATCATTTTATTCTCGTTGACGTTTCCCACATATAATAATAGATGATTTTCTCGAACGATAAAGTGACAGTAATTCTCTCTATCGATATAACACTCCTCTGAGTAGAACAACTGATTTTAACATTTTCTCATTTAAATAGTTTACTTATTTCGAATTTCTAGTTGTTTAATTCCTTTCAAATGCTATTTGTGACTGATCCAATCCTACCGATAATGATAGGAAAATAACCGCCTCAAAATGACAAAATACTTCCATTCTCTTGCAGAATTCAAATATTTCTCTTGATTTTAACCTTTGTGTTGTCTGATGGGACAGCAAAAGCCTCTGACAAATGTTTACAGTTACTAAATCCTATCCCCTGTCCTGAATCGAGTGATCTGTTTTCAATTTAGAATTTTATAATATTTTTCATTCTCTAGGGCCTCTTAAACTTTGTGCATATACTACTACTACTACTACTACTACTACTACTACTACTACAACTACTACTACCTTGAACAGTTCCCAGTGAATAACTCTTCTCACTCGGTAATACGCTTTTATAAAATATTTTCATTTACTAATTCGTAAATTTTCCTCCATAACGTTTTTGCTTCTGCTTCCATGCTGTATTGTCCCTGTTGATACAATTAGTTTTAATGCATTTCTCCTGATTTTCAATCAACAGTGATTAAAATTTCCCTTTTTAGGTATCCGCTGCACCACCATACACCTGTTTCATTTAGTTTGCAATCCTTCTAAAGAGGCAATCATCTGGAGGTTGCAGATTTAACCCTGACTGCAGGCGAGTTACAATGCAGGAATACTTAACACTTGTACCCGGTTATGGCTAACGGAATCTGAACAGGCAACCCCCGTGGATTCAATAAAGGACGTCGTTCGAAGTTCTGTGAAGGTTCCAGAGTTCGACAAACACCTATAGAAGGCCAGAGGACATATCGGCCGAAACGTAGTAGAAATAACAATAAAGGTGAAGGCAATAGTCCGAAAACCCTTAATGATAAAAATCACCAAACTTCGTCTCAAAAATTTAGACAATCTTTTTTTTTTTTTTGTTTCTTCAATTTTTCATTTTTGACGGTTATCTTATTCAACATTTGTTCCTTTGTCAATTCGGCTATTGTAATCAATCGCTTAATCGACGCAATCCTCAATACAGACGAGCCCTCTTCTTTACTTTTTACATAAATTCTATTTTAAAAAATCCCCAGGGTGTAAGGCGTTACACAATTATTATCGTTATTATTATTATTGCATTCTAGATCAACTGAAATCATTAACGCTTGAGGCAAATGAAGTTTCCCAGGAGGATTATAGTAGCCAACACAATCGGTCATTCTGTTCAAATTACTAGACTTATTTGTATTGAATTTCCTCGCTTCGTATTATTAAGACTAGCACAAATATCTTTATAATGTCCACGGTAACTACTGCTGCTGATACTGTCTTTACTGTTACTACTTCCACTATCACTACTAAACGCAGGCTATCTTTCTGCAGTATCCATTATGCTGTTTAATAATAAAAAAAAGATATGAACAAGATTGTCGAGTGTTCTCAACTAATATAACTGAGATGAGAGCATACGACTTGTAATATTCTCCTATGTTCTTCTTATGATGGCAATTGCTTTCTGCATTTCTTGCTCTATAATTTATTAGTTAACTTGCATAGTAGCTGTCAAAAATGACAGGGTTGTTTACGTCGAGATTGGCACTTCTGCCTTTGAAGAGCTTTCTGATCACATTCTCTAGAATCAGAATGTAGTATCTGTGCATTCTGTGAAAAATGTTACATGGATATAGATTTCTTTTTTTTTATGTGAATATGTTTGGAGGTCTCAATCTATAGCCGATAAGTGAAGTACAGAATCACCGAATGAGATTGATAGAGTTGACAATGTTTAGATGGTTGCATAGCTGCAGAAAACAGGGTCTTGTTTGGAGAAGATTTTTTGTCTTCCTTCCCCATTTCTCTCTCTTTCTCTTTCAATGTTTACTTTTTTGCTTTCCTTTTCTCTTCTTCCATATTCTTGGCCTCAGTTAACATTCTTCTTTTTCTGCCATTTCTCTTTTTATTGGCCGTGTGTTTATTTCTTTTTTCTACGTTTTTTTCTTTTTTATCAACAAGTTATTATTCCCTAGTTACGCCTATATAATCGAAATTAATCACCACTGAGCCTTTCAGTCCGATGATAAGTGACCACAGTCAGTATAGTAAGCAAACTGAGTGTTCTGTGTTAGTTTAAGTAAAAGATAACGCTTGTCATTTACTAAGCTTATTTTAGTTTGACAGAAAGCCAGAACTATATGCTGTTGTTGTTTCATTTTTATAGCACAAACTTAAGCGTTTTTTTTATACATTTTCCGGACTATTGTCCTCATTTTTGTTGCCATGTTTATCTCAACGTTTCGACCGTTGTACGCTCCAGCCTTCTTCAGGTGGCTGGAATGTCGAACTTAACCCTTTATTTCGCTTACCGGGGTAGACTGTTTTAGTTCCACGAGCCATATTCAATGGATGTCAGTTATCAGTTATCTCCTGTTAATTTCCCTTCTGAAAGTTCTCCACTGTCTTCACCGGGTATGTCACTGGATCTAACCGACGCCTTTATTCACTGTGTTGTGTCCTTGAGGACATCTGTGTATGAATTTCTCGGTATTATAAACCTAAAGTCTTCAGCAACCATTTTTACCTGAGCTCATATTGCAATTTTGCTGTTATCATTACATTTTTTTATAACAAGGGCACATGGCACAGTGGATAAAGGCGTTGGTTATATCCAGTGACTTACCCAAAGAAAGTGAGTTCAATACCAGTTTAAGGCTGTGGAGAACTTTCAGAGGGGAAATTAACGGGTGATAATTGATAATTCACATCCATTAAACATGGCTCGTGGAACTAGAATAAAAAATTTAAAAAAATGCCCGGTAAGCGAAATAAAGGGTTATGTTCGACATTCCAACCACCTGAAGAAGGCCGGGGCATACAACGGCCGAAACGTTGTGATAAACATGGCGACAAAGATGAAGACAATAGTCCGAAAACTGTAAATAATGTACATAATACCTCACCTCAGAAATATAGACAGATATTTAAGCTTTTTTGTTGCTATGTTTAATACCATTTTTGCAGTAGAAAAGATTTTTTCAATAAATATTCATAAAAATTACCTATAGTTCAGACCAAACGAGGGAAAAGGGGAATGGTTGTTAAAATATTTTTTTGTGTTAATGATCGAAATTATGAATTTTTGTTAGAAGCGCATTATTGAAAAATTCCAAATTTTGTTTGTTACTAGGGATCGAAACAAAATTATTAACACCAAAAGGAAAGACACTTCTGCATAACGGATCAAATATGACAGAATTCTTTCTTATATAGCATTTCAAATTCCAGTTGATTCTTTCTTTCTTTATTCATTTTGTGATTCTTACATTTCTTCTTCTTTTCTTATTTTTGAATTATTTCCGCCTCTATTTTCATAGTTTTTACTTGTTATTTAAACTATAATTAAATTATTATGTTCAAGGTAAACAAGGATGCAGATGCTAAATAGATTATTATTAATTCACAATTTTGATTATAAATTACTTAATTCTTGAAGAGCATTTTAACTCTATTTTATGAAAAAAAAAAATTACTTTTTTTGCTTAGCATTTTTTTAATCAATCTTTTGCATTTTTTAAAAAGTTATTCCGTGTCAATTTTGACACTGCTTTTCTATTCTATTCTTCTAGTCTGGTTGATATACGTGGTACCTTCAATAAGTTTCCAGACTTTTTTGTACAGGCATCTGAAATTGTCGTAGACACTTGAAAATTCAGTAACTTATTGCTATACATCTTATGTGATTACTGACCAATTTCTATGATTTCAGCTTCAAATGAACAGCTACAGCAGCAACTGGAATACACCCTACTAAAGCCTGATTGTCACAGATGGTGCATTTCAAAAATGCAATCTGGACGTGAGGACACTTTAGAAGAACGATATGCAATAAAATTCTGTTTTAAACTTGGAAAAATGCCACAGAAACGTATGGAATGCTTCAGACTGCTTTTGGAGCAACTTGCATGAATCGAGCATGAGTTTCTGAGTGGCATAAGAGATTGAAGGAAGGCAAGGAGTCTGTGAGGGATGATAAGAGGTTTAGGAAGAGTAAAAAAGTCAATACACCAGAGTTGATTGGCCAAAGGGTTAGGGTTAGGGTTACTATGTTGAGGTTTTAAGGGAGTTCAGGAAGAGATTCCATCAGAAGAGGCCAGTACACTTCAAATCGGGTCAGTGACATTTCTACCAGGATAATGCACCAGTCCACAACTCCATCCTTGTCACAGGCTATTTGATTAAGATTGGCATCAACACAGTTCCTCACCCTCCCTATAGTCCAGACCATGCTCCCTGTGAGTTTTGGCTATTCCCCAAGTTCAGAGGCTGTCGTTATGAAACAACTGAGGAGATGAAAGAGGCTTGGAAAAAGTGCCACAGAAACGTATGACATGCTTCAGACTGCTTTTGGAGCATCTTGCATGAATCGAGCATCAGTTTTTGAGTGGAATAAGGACGGCAGGGAGTCTGTGAGGGATGATAAGAGGTGTGGGAGGAGTAAAAAAGTCAATACACCAGAGTTGATTGGCCAATAGGTTAGGGTTAGAGTTACTATGTTGAGGTTTTAAGGGAGTTCAGGAAGAGATTCCTAGGGAAGAGGCCACTACTCTTCAAATCGGGTCAGTGGCATTTCCACCAGGACAATGTAACAGTCCACAACTCCATCCTTGTCACAGACTAATTGACCAAGATGGGCATCAACACAGTTTCTGACCCTCCTTATAGTCCAGACCTTGCTCCCTGTGACTTTTGGTTATTCGCTAAGCTCAGAGGCTGTCATTATGAGACAATTGAGGAGATGAAAGAGGCTGTGACGGAGGTCATTGACACGCTCACATAAGAGGACTTCCATGGGGCCTACCAGAAGTTGTTGGAGCGGTACAACAAGTGCATTGCAGCCGGAGGAGATTACTTCGAAGGGGACTAGAGTTTCATGTGTGAACTATCAATAAAAGTGCCCATACGAAAAAAGTCTGGAAACTGATTTAATGATCTTCGTAGTTTTTCTGTTTGTCTTTCGACTGATCGAAATCATGACCCATTTTTCTTTTGTTGAGTTGCTAAAATTCACATGTAAAGATAATATTCCATTGTTCCGCCGTAGACTTAAGCTAATTTCACTCTATAATGCGCTATTTAATAACATTTTCCTTTCTTTGTAAACAACTAAATATAGTCTTCTGATTTGAATTCGATGATCTGACAGTGAAACCTTAAAATATTTATCTTATCAAAAGAGCACTTTCTGGTCTGTGCTCACAAATTTTTTTTAATATTCGAATCTGAGTCGCTCACACAATTCTTACTGAATCACTTTCCCATTCTATCATGTCTTTATATTCAATTTCGACCAAGCTGTGTATTCTTAGATATGGTTTATTATTTTCACTACATAATCATGATTACAATCAACGATGTTGGTATTATTATTTCAATGTATTTTTTTCTCTTTTTGTGATTTTTCTCTTTTTATATCCAACACGTTTTTTTTTTGTTTAGTTTCCGTCCTTTTTTCACGTATTCTATTTTCTTTTCCCTTTTCTTTGTCATCATTCGAATTTTTTTCTTCTTTCTCTCTGGTCATCTTTGATACGAACTGAAACATTTTCTAGAATCAGTTTTGCTAATATGTAAACCTGTCAAACAGAATTATAACTTATTGTTAAAAATCCACCTTCTTTCCTCCAAACCAACCGCTAGTCGGCATTTAAGATTGATTAACTGTTACTGAATCTCTAACGAGAGAATTTTTCATTGTCAAAAACTTAAACATAGAAACAAACACTTAACTCTCTCTCTCAATATATATATATATATATATATATATATATATATATATATATATATATTAAAATAGCTTTAAATAGAGCATACATTTTGTGTTCTAAAAAAGGGCCATGTCTCTTCAGAGAAACGCCATGACATCAAGCAGTAGCAAGGAATAGGTAAAAGTTGGTTGACGAGGAAATGCGAAGGGAAGAAAAAATATACTCGTGAGCAAAGTAAATAAGATCGATATTCATTTGAGGTGGTATTTCCAAGAATGACGAATTTACAATATTTTTTCTGTCCCAACTTTGTCGTCGACTACTTTTACTTATTCCTTGCTACTGCTTGCTGTCATGGTGCTTCTCTGAAGAAACGTAACCGGAAGAGAGCTTTCTTTTTTAAAACTCGCAATGTATGCTCTGTTTAAAGCTATTTTTAAATTCTGTAAGTACCATACAATTTTAATATATATATATATATATATATATATATATATATATTCACCAATTTTATATTTGTCTGGCACAAGACCACTGCACTAGTTTCTCCAATGATAACTAATTAACTGATGAAAAATATGCAAGATTTGCTAGTTAACTATCGGTCCAAATTAAATGTCTTCATCAATCTCTCTCTCTCTCTGTCTCTCTCTCTCTTTCGCCGTACTAATTGGTGGTTGAGAGGATGGCTAAAGAGACTTAGTGTCCTGAGTATGATACTAAACTGCATCTGACTGTGAGGCTCTTGTTCTGAAGTAATGGCAATAAAAGGGTGACTCCATAATCTGCAGAGCTCCAGAACAGAAGCCTCATCACTGAATGCATTTTAGTGCTATACCCAGGACATCCTTTTTGAGGGGGTTTACTCCCACGGCAGACGATGCAGATAGTGTATTCTAAGCCTCTCCGACCGAGCGACTGATAGTTTCAAGTAACTAACCATTTGTAAACACTTGTAGTTTCAAAAAACTATTCTTAATAAAATTATCTTCATAAAGTCAAATAATTTCCTGAATTTCTATCTAACATTAATAATTCAATTTAATATTAATAATTTGTTTTCACACAATAATATGGTTTCAAGTATTCCTATCCAATACCAATAATTTGCAAATTTTATTCATAGATAGGACCCTGGTAGATACTACGATTGGTATAGAGTGGACCTGGGAATAATTGCAATGTAGGTCACTTTACTCTACTTGATGCAATATAACCATGAAAATTATTGGTATTAAGAATATTTAATTAAAGCTATAAAGATTATTATAATCCTTATCTACTTGTAACCATATAATTGCTTGCAAATTATTGTTGTTAGACAGGAATACTTGATCCGATATAACTGTGTGTGGAAACAAAATAATTATATTAAAGAGGAGGAGTTATTTCATAATTATGAATGAATTACTAGTTTTAAATCGCAGTAATTTATACCATTTACAATTTTGCCATTAAATAGGGAATTTTGAATCTATACAACTGAATGCAATGAAAAAAATGTAATTGAACATTCAAAATATAATGATTACAATTAAACATTTATAGATAAATCAAATTTTAGCATTACATAACCCATAGAGAGTTGATATATCGTTAAACAAATGAACAAAGCCAAATCAAACCTAAGAAGGCAGAAATATGGATTTATCAATGATATATAAGGGAAAAACATAGGATATAAATATCGATTTACTGATACTCGTTAATCAAAGTAAATAAGGTCGACATTTTAATGAGCAGGTTTTCCCAGAATTTTTTTATATGACTTATTAACAATATTTTACATATTTTTGGAGTATTAACTTAAAATTTCTGTTTTTTGCATGAAGTTTAAAGAGATTATAATTTTGCCGGGTGTGGCCAAACTTAATAAATATTTTTTGTGTAAAACACCTACATTAGAGTGATGATTAAAAAGTTAATCTTTGTACATATTAATAAATGTATATACAAATTTGTATTTTGTACATGAAGATATTAACACACATATACAAAGGTCGGTTGGAAGAATATTGTATATAGAGATACGAGTTATTGCAATTATAATTGTCTGAAATATAACGAGTGATATCTGATTTTTAGGCTGAAAATCAGGTCTTTAAAGTGAATACAACTTAAAATATGTTTTGCAGTTTTTAATAATAAGGATAATAAAAGTCAAACATCAGTTTTTGATCGATATAAAAAGAAGTTGTCTATTAAGTGTTTGTTTGTTTAGGTTTATTGCATATAAACCTTTGTTGGTTATTTAATGCCAAATCCATATTTATACAAATAAACAGTTTTATTTCAAACAATTCAGTTTAGCATATGTACACAGTTTAATTGTAAAAAACATTTCTATTTCAAGCTATTCAGTTTCGTCAAACAGTTCTAATTCAAACAATTCAGGTTAGTATAAACATAGTTTTTGTTTACACACAGTTAAATGTCAAAACAGTTCTATTTCGAACAATTCAGTTAAGCCTAAGTAAAGTTTCAATGTCAGAAATAGTTCTATTTGAAACAATTCAGTTTAGCATAAGTATACAGTTTGGTTCTATTTGACCCATAGATAGGGCCCTATCAGGTGCAACCACTCCAGGCCAGAATGGACCTGGGAGCGATGGCAATGAAGGGGTACTTTGCATTCCCCAAAGCTCCAAGATCATAGGAACCTCACAATCAGAGCGTTTAGTGTCATATCTAGGACACTCGTTTGGGTATGGGGTCTTACCACTCAACACTGTTTATTAAAAGCAAACTCATTTCTGTTCTAACAAAAGCATCCCCACTCAGCAAATATAACACAATTAGATTTTGGCTCGTCATTACCGATAAGCAAATATTTTTCTTTGCAAAATTAAGCATGATATAATCCTAGGTGGGTTAGTATGTCATCAAAATCATTCCATAAATTATTCAGCCATACTCAATATGTTTTTTTTTTAATCTTTAGAATGCCCTTAATGCCCTTTTCTTACTTTTGTGTCTCTTTGGAAAAAGAGGAGATAAAATTTCTAATCAAATTCTTAAGATTATCAGAAGAAGGTCGAAGAATATATCGGCCTATACATTTGTATAAAAGATAAAAAATGAAGAAAACAATAATAAAAATTTAGAGATTGTAGTAAAATATCTTATATTTCCAGGATGTTGTTGCATCTATTTTTGTATTGGTAAGGAACATAGTCAAATATATTCGGATTACATCGGTAATATTTGTATTTGCTGAACTGCGTGTCTCAGCAGTTATTGTCCTCTTCAAATGTTTAGTTATGTACAATTCTAAAACGGGAAATATTGAAAGTAAGCAATGCTTTTTAATAAAGACTCCAACCTCACAAGATGACTGGCCGATCAAATGTTATAAAACATCACTTTCAATTTGTCATCGTAATTCTCTTTTGAAGTCACAAAATTAAGGAGGAAATCTTTCATTAACGTTTTGTTGTTTCTTCACATCATTTGCTAAAACAATGAATATTTCTGTTATAAAGAAAAGACTGACTATATCGTGTAAGACAGCGAGAAGTAACTCTTATTTCGGTTAGAATCTCATATTTCTGCCGTATGACTTTAAGTACATTTATGTAGCAGGTTTGTATATGTCTTGATTAATATCTTTGCCGTTCTTCATAACAACATATCTCTCTTGTGTTTTAACCGGTTCTTTTATTTGTTCACTTATGACTCGTAATATCTGAGATGCTTATCGATTATGACAGCTGCTAACAGATATTAGAACGTGCCACGAACCTTACGTGCCACTAGGCTAACGTTCCACGGCACAGAGAATGAAATCGGAGAGCCGAGTTCAGACTCCGGCTGAGAGAGTTTGTATACACTTAACACTCTTTCAATCATGAGATATAAACAGCAGAGTTATTGAAATACTTTAGCCTTCTAACGGCTGTAATACAATGGACCATGTTGAATATTCGAAATTCAAAAATCAAAGACGACTGATGCTGTTCAGATACGAAGCTGTTTTATTCGGACCCAACGTTTCATAGTAGGAAACTCAGCCACCTCACACCCCCTGTCCCTCACCGATTCGACCAAAACTTCTCCCTTTAGTTTCAAAACTCAACTGCCTAGATTCAAAATCTACTATATTATATATTTTCTAAAATACATTGCATCATATCATCACCACCCACACGTCTTCCATTTCATTATATTTCATTATATTTTTTTCACCTCGGTTACACTCTATGGCACGACGCAAATGTATTTTATTTACATATGGGTTTCCGGTACGAGATGACAAGTGTCAGTATCATAATTTCACAGGTGCGCAACCGGTGCCGTGTACAATTAAACTAAAGGACCCCCGAACAGCTCACACCCCTTACAAACTAAATAATAAAATCAAAAACACAATTAATTATCCATAAAATAATCAATATTATCACCCGAATTATTTTACACGGCAACTTCATCAGAACAGAAATTTTGTTTTGCTGTTGGTATTTTGTAACCCAGCAAAATCTGTCACTTATTACTAGGAGAGGAAATAGGTAATGCCAATTGACTTATGAATAGTGAAAGGAAAGGGAATGTTTTAAATGGCAAATTTGCGGTCGAACAGGAAATGAGAAAATTCCAATAGACATAAAGAACATATGTTGTTTCAAGAACAGTTGTTATTCTCAGTTAAATATCAAACGAATTGAATGTCAGTAGGTCAAGAAAAAGACATTTTGCCCAGGTACATCTTGTTGATGAAACAATTATTGTTCTTGCACTTATATATATATATATATATATATATATATATATATATATATATATGTGTGTGTGTGTGTGTGTGTGTGTGCGCGCGCGTACGCATTGGTATTGTTAACATTAATTAACACCCTTTTTTTTACATGAATATAATTCTTGTAAGCATATTACGATGATATCAGTCTGTCATGTCTAATGATGCCAATATTTTAATGCCGTTTTCTAGAAGTGCAAATCTAAAGATAACTCATTCCAACATTGAAATGGGTTGTTTAAGTGTTTAACTCTTTTGAAATTTTCTTTGCCAATATCACATAAGTTCATGCCTTTTCTACGGTAGTAGATGTACTCTGAAATATACAAAATTGATTGCATTATTTTAAGATGATAATTTGAACCCCATAAAACTGACGATGCCCAAATAAGAAGATTAAAAACATTTAAATTGCATTTTAAATAAAATCAATTTATTTATGTCTGAAACATTTAAAATTGATCAACAAGAAATTTTGGGTTGAATTAAAAGGGAGAATAAATAAGACGCTGAGTAATCGTAAGTATATGTAATGTGGAGATCGAGAGATAGAGAGAAAGAGAGAGAGATGGAGAGACGGAGAGTGAAAGAGAGAGAGAGAGAGAGAGAGAGAGATAGAAAGAGAGACAGAGAGAGAGAGAGAGAAAGAGAGAGATAGATAGACAGAGAGAGAGAGAGAACGAGAGAGAGATAGACGGAGAGAAAGAGAGATTGAAAGAGAGATAGAGAGACGGAGAGAGAAAGAGAGAAAGAGAAAGAAATAGATTGAGAGAGTGATTGAGAGAGAGACAAAGAGAGAAAGAGAGAAAGAGAGAAATAGAAAGACGGAGATATATATATAGAGAGAGACGGTGAGAGAAAGAGAGAAAGAAAGACAAAGAGAGAGAGAGAAAGAGAGATAGATAGAAAGATTGAGAGAGAGTTAGATAGAAAGAAAGAGAGAGATAGAGACGGTGAGAGAGAAACAGATGAAGTTTTAATTAAAAAGAAAAGAAAAGAAAACGAAATTTGTGAACTCAAGGAATTTTTCGTTTCAACATATCAGAGAATGAAAGTAAAAGTAAGAGAAAAACCTTGATAAATATTTGAACGTTGCCAGAGAGCTGAAAAATTATGAAACATGGAGGTAACAGTGATACAAATCATTGTGGGGACCCTTTGCAAAAATCCCGAAGAACTCCTACCCAGTCAGCTGGGGATGTAGAATACACCGATTGCACCTCTGCAGAGGGGTAAGATCCCCCCAACGAGTGTCCTGTTTATGACACTAAAAAATCTGATGGTAAGGCTCCAGTAATGCTGGAGCTTTGTGGAGTGCGGAATACCTCTTTATGGTCATCACTCCCAGGTCCACTCTAGCCAGATAGGGTCATATCTATGGGTCAAATATAAATAAACTGTGTACTTATGCTAAACTAAATTGCTTGAACTAGAACTATTTGACATTGAAACTGAATTGTTCGAAACAGAGCAGTTTTAACATTTAATTGTGTGTAAACAAAACCTATACTTATACTAAAACGAATTGTTTGAACTTTGACTAAACTGAATAGCTTGAAATAAAAATGTTCTGGCAATTAAACTATGTACTTATGCTAACCTAATTTATTTGAAATAAAACAGTTTATTTGTATAAAAATGGATTTAGTATTAAATAACCTACTAAGGTTGATATGCAATAAAATCCAAACAACCAAAAACCAACCCAAAAAACCTGTAAAAGAGAAGGAACTGGAAATCAGAGGAATGATTGTGACCGTCTTGATCAGATCAGACAATAGCTCTGTTGTAATCAACTAAAATACTTAAAAGAATCTTGCGGAAAACTTGTTGTCACTCAGACTTTAGAGAAAACCATCAGTTTGTATTAGTGTGAAAGACTCGTAAAATTCTATATCTCTTTTCATATTTGTAAATTTACTTCTCTCTCTGTCTGTCTCTCTCTGTCTCTGTCTCTCTCACACACACACTATCTCTCTCTCTCTCTCTCTACATACACATTATATATATATGTATGTATTTAGGTACAGTCAATATATATATATATATATATATATATATATATATATATATATATATATATATATATATATTGACAGTACCTAAATACATATATATACATATATAATGTGTATGGAGAGAGAGAGAGAGAGAGAGAGAGAGAGAGAGAGAGAGAGAGAGACTCTGTGTGTGTGTGTGTGTGTGTGTGTGTGTGTGTGTGTGTGTGTGTGAATATATATATATATATATATATATATATTGACAGTTTCTAAATCCATTGGGTTGAACTTATAAGAACTGTCCATTGTGATACTTATGTTTCAAAGACTAAAGATTTATTAGTTATCTTTGTTATATTGATATTTTGGATGATTAAAAAATGACATTCAGCGTGAGGTGGACCAAAATAAATTATCATTCGCTTTCCAATTCGATTGGAAATTGCTTTCTTCTCTAAATGAGAGTATTTTAAGTGTAGTGCTCTATAAAAATATCACAATGATATGTCGTTTTTGCTGGACTACGGTTACCTACATACATACATACATACATACATACATACATACATACATACATACATACATAATGAGGATTGGAAGTAAATAACGGAAATAAATCCTACAGTATGAAGAAAATAGAAAAACAAAGTCATTCAAATATAATGAATTTATTATGATGGAAAGACAACGTTAAAATGTTTCGGTTTTATTAAACCTTTATCAGGATTTTAAGTTAGTGAAACAAGTATCGCAAATTCATCACTTTTGGATTACTTTGTTTTTCTATTTTCTTCATTATGATTGGTTGACTGTTTGGGTTTTATGGCATATCAACCTTTTTAGGTCATTTAACGCCAAATCCATTTCTATGCAAATAATCAGTTTATAGGTCAAAGCAGTTCTATTCTAAGCAATTCAGTTTAGCATAAGTACGCAGTTTACATGTCAGTACGTATTTATGCTAAATTGAATTGTTTAAAATATTTAAATATTAATATTTTAGCATAAATACACAGTTTAAATGCAAAAAACCAGTAAACTCAAATCATAGTTTAGTTCTATTTAACCCATAGATAGGACCAATATCAGGTGCTACCACTCGGGGCCAGAGTGGACCTGGGAGCGATGATAATGAAGGGGAACTCCGCATTCACCAAAGTTCCAGTTTCACTGGAACCTTACCATCAGATTGTTTAGTGTCATATATCAGGACATTCATTGGTGGGTGGGTGGTGTTCTTACCCATCTGCAAAGAAGCACTCGGTGTATTCTACTGTCCCAGCCGACTGGGCAATCTTCATTATGAGGAATCCAGCAATATATACAGGTGTGCGCATATACGAATGTTAATACAAAATATATTTCGAGATTTCGAGAAAACTGAGTAAAGGACAATTGTAGTACCATCAGAAACCAACTTATAACAAATGGTTTGTGATAATAGCTTGCATTTAGTCGAATTCTTGTGATCAGTATTTCGGGTTGAATACTTGAATTCTAATATTGTGAAGTCTTTAGCGAACTCCAGGACAATTTGTTATTATGTTCGTTACTCTAACAGATAGCAAAATTATCATCTTTATCTGGGGAAAGATTTAAAAATAACTTGTCAATTCATTATTTTTTGCTGCTAACTTTTGCTTATCTACAACTTAATGAATACAAGTAAATTCTCCATTTTCCGTAACGACTCAAAACAGCCACTGTGTCACTATAAGCGTCTGCAAATATATCACTTTCAAAAGTATATTTACTGTCATTATAAAATATCACCCATGAATATGGAAATCCCGATCAATTTTTTATAAAACTAAGTTCGTTTTCTTCTTTATTAAATATGTTTTTTTTCCTGGTGGAACATTATACAACCAAGACGGACAATTATTTCTAAAGTCTAGTGCACTGAAGCCCAAAATAAAAATGGAAAACATTTGTAACCAAAAATAAAATTACATATTCAGATTTTTTGATACAGAATGTCAGTGCTGTTGAGTTTGGTTTTAAACAATTCTTAATAATATCTGTTTCCACTTGAAATGGTAAAATCTTGCTATACATATTCTAATTGTGGCACAATGAACATTTTATTGATATACAATATCTAATGCTGTTGCTCCTATTATAAAAGATAAAAAAAACTTTTTCTTTCAGTTTTACTACTTATGACAGGTGTTCCTCAATTAGTCCTATTGTTAATTCCGACACTTCCTGAAATATTTGTATCCGTATTTGTAAACGTGTAAAGACTAATTATTACCCCGTTGGGCTTCCATCGATTTTCGAATGACGTCAGACGCTGGACGGTCAAAGTCATAGCCAGGAAGGAAAGACGCCTTTCTGATGTACAATGTGTAACGTGGAACATTTTTATTGGTGCTTATAAATCTACTCGACAAAGGGGTAAAAATTAACGAGTGCGAAAAAGGAAAAAGAACAAAAAGAAAAAATGGTGGCGGCATCGGCGTAAAGGCGGTTCGGACGCCAATTGATTCGATTAGACAAATAATTTGCTTCTATTCAATTGATGGACAGGCGATGATGATGATCATGAAATCAATAAGACGGAAGAAGATCACAGATCAATATTTTATTAGGGGATTTATAGGATTGTTCTAAACATTGTCCAAAATGTCTGGATTTATTGTAACATTGTAAATTATTCGAATAGTCATGTATCTGTATTCATCACGATGTTCTCTCTTTACCCCAAAGAAGCTGTCTGCATAGAAATACCTTCAGACAAAATAATCAAATCTATCTATCTATCTATCTATCTATCTATCTATCTATGTCCATATTTAGAGGGAATCCCCGTGACAACGTTGGTGAAGTGATGAACTGCCGAATTGCAACATTGTAGTAAGTGAGTTCGAACTTCAATCACGCTAATGGCCTCACTTTCAGAATAATACCCTTTCGAAAAGTACGAAATCCTTATTCCCCCAGATGTGAGTTAGATAGTATCACTACTGTCTTTTTTTCTAGAATTGGTTTGACAATAAATAACTCACGAAGGTTAACATGCCATTGAATAAAGAACCCAAAACAAACCAAAATCTATCTATCTATCGATTTTTGAATATACAAATTATTTGTTATTGATCAATTATAAACAATCCTTCATTTATAACTCCTGGTTAGAGCACTTTCAATGTCTTCAATACAATGTGTAAACATAAAAAAAAAGAAATATTTCAAAATATATAAAAAAAAATATTCAATATATGGAAACTTACGTTACAGTTTTGTCGAGAAACACTGAACTCATCGATGAAAGTTAGAAGCTCCATAAATCCATCTTCATCCTTATTGTATGTCTGTACATAAATTCCGACAAGTGTTTTTGTACTGGACACTTAGACTCTACAAAGACTTGAGTTCATAAGTAATCATTTTCAATCATTTCCACAGTTTTTTCAAACAGTTTGGTGTGAAATTTGTATCTCTTGATTTGTCTTCATTGTACGTTTCTGTGGATTGCATAACACGAACACGCTCCATTTGTTTTTTTCGGATACTGTTAATCTCCGAGGATTTTTACCAGTACACTAACATTATGATTCGATTTTTGAACCAATCGTAAATAGATTCTCTAGTTGGTGGTGATTTCCTGAAATATGTTCTAACAATAGAAACATTTTGCTTAATTTAAACACACAAATGATCTTCTCAACTTTTGGTTTACATTATTTTCATGGGATTAAATCTTGTTTTAAATTCTTCTTCATCATATTTTCTATCTTTTATTTAGAAAATATTTTAATCAATTTTTTTTTGTATATAATAGGGTCAAATTGATTCTTCTTTTAATTAATTAAAATCAACTGAAGATAAATCGATTCTAATTCTCTTCTGAGATTCTAAGATGAAATATTTACATTATGACACTTTAATTTTAGCTTTCTCAATTCATTTTTGTTGTCTTTTTTTTTTCGGGATGTAATTATTATTTCTATTTTCAATCGTTAAATTAAACTGCTGAGCTGAAAAAAGACGACCAATGAAATTTCTGCCAAGTTATGAGAGTTTTGGTAGTCAATGCATCGTCTCCCACCAAAAAATAAATAAACTGAGTCTCTGGGTTGGAAACTCATTAAAAAGCAGATCTTTCAAATCCCCTCATTTTAAGAAACAAAACAGATTATAAATGTCATCAAAAATTCTCATTTTCTTTATACTTTGACTCCCAAGCAATTAAAAACTTTAAATATCCAGTCCTCACACTTACTGTCTTAAATTTGTTTTGTTAGCATCTGCATAATTGTTATGTCATCGAGGGCAAGATTATAGATCTACATTTTCTTTTTTAAGTAGAGTAATTATATTGTAAATTGAATTACCATGACCAGAAATGGTTGAGATCCAGGTATACACTGCTGATAAGACCTAATAAGGTCAAAAGAGCTGTCCACTCTTTCCGTATGTCGTGCGTAAGTGTTCGCCGGATTTTCTGGTCATGATAATTCAATTCAGAATTACAAAATTGTTGTCTTATTTTAGGGAAAGCAAGAGAAGCATGATGGAATGTGTCTAGCTCTGGATAAGAGCTTCTGCAAACTTGTCACAGGGAGAGTTGGTGTACTAAGAATTAATTTCGTTATTCAGTTCTTTTAAAAGCATTTGTGTATGGGTATTGTGTGTGTGCTTCCCTTATCGTAGCCTATCTATCCTTTCAATAAAAAGAGGAGACATATCAAATTTTTAGGACAAATGTATTAACAACGACGTTAATATATTGATAGGAATTAAAAAATAAATAAAAAGATATTTCCGTGGTATATTTGTAAAATAAGCAGAAGAATGTTTATCGGTCTGAAAAATTTCTTTCAGTAAAGTATTCTTATTTCATGATGGTATTATTACTTTGCAAAACTTGTGAATTTCGTCAGATTTCAGTAGAATACAAAGCATAAAATCCAGTTTTTACCCGTCGTTCCGAAAATCTATGAATGTATATCGAATCCGTTTTGATACGCACGGTTGATTCACCAGAACCCAAGAGAAAATCTTCGAGCATTCAGGCAATCCAGCCGACCTCTGATCTTCTGATGACTTGAACGATAGACACTCAGATTCTTCGATGAAAGCGCAGTAAAACTAACTTGGGTTAAGCGAGGAAGAACGGTTCAGCAGATCCGGACTTAATTCCCTAGAACTAACTGACGAATTTCGGTCACATAATGCGGAAAAAAACTTTGGCCTCTGTAATTACTGTGAAACTATACAAAGAAAGTTTAAAATATATTTTATGCATTTTTATTTATTGCATTTGATACGGCTGAAGGAGAAGGTGCTTTTGAATAAAGTTAAAAAATAATTGTAATGTTTTCCGGGAGGTTGAAGATGTCTCGATGTAAATATAAGCATTATAGCTTTTATGGCTTGGATCGGAAAATCATTATTTTTAAACGGAGACAAACTCAGCAAAATTTAAAATCTATCTATCTATCTAGCTAGCTATTAATTCCAATTTATATCTGTGTAAATTTATTCTTGAAAAATACCCACAAATCTCTTTCTCTCTCTCTCTCTCTCTCTATATATATATATATATATATAGCTACGATATATGTTCATGTATTTTTTATACGAGAAGTATGTGATACAAGGTAAATTTTTAAGCTGGGTAAAGCTGGTTTAACTTTTTCATTCTCCTGATCTGGTTACCAAACTAAGGCTAAAGAACCCAGTTTTCCCTACCATTTACCTTCAGCGGAGAAGAAAACAAATGGATACATATGTTTCCTAAGTGTAGTAATATGAAAAGAAACGCAAACAGTTTCGTCCAGGATTTGAACTCGGGTCGCCGATTTCATTTCCAACGACTCTAAGCCAGTGTGCATGTAAATAAGAAGATTAAAATATAGACACATATATGTCATATACATACGTCTCTTCTTCACTTCCATATCACTCTCACACACACTCTCTCTCTTTCTCTCTCTCTCTCTCTCTCTCATATATATATATATATACATTAATATTTTGGCAATATTTACTTTGAAAGAATATTTTTTAAATGCTGTACACTTTTATTAAAAGCTTGTTAAAGAGGTAAAATAAAAAAGAAATCTTTTTCAATATTTTAGATTCCTAATACAAAGTTTTACATCTTTGAAGAACATGTTTTCGAATGGATACTTATGTTTAAGCTGTTCATCTTTCATTTTCATTTTTCAAAATGATCAGCGGAGAGAAAACATATTCTTTTTCTTCTCTTCCTCTTCTTTCTCTCTTTCTTCTTTTCTAGGTCAATAATAAAAACTTTTTTGTTATTTTATGAATTATACAAGTTAGAAGATCAAAATGCCTGCAGAAGATATATGGAACAATGAAAATGATCAAAATGCCTGCATTTTTACACTATTTCCTATTTGTTATGAAAGAGTTTACAGAAATCAAAAAAATCTTACAAATGGAAGCAATTGAGAGAAATCAGTATCTGTAGTTTGAATTTATATCACACACACACACACACACACACACACACACACACACACACACACACACACACACACATATATATATATATATATATATATATATATATACATATATATATATATATATATATATATATATATAAGCATGTGTATGCATCAGTCCGTAAATCTTTCATCAATATTTGATCCAAGATTTAAATTTTGATTATTTGAGCATCCATACAAAAGGGACAAGCAAAGTGGCCATTTTAGAAGTAGTGGTAGTTAGAACAGAAGAGGTTGTTATCTTAAACTTAGCTGAATAAATTCACTGCCAATTTTCGTTCGTTCGTCTTGCGTTTCAGCTGATCGTCTGTCCGGAAACGAAATATCAGAATGGTTTCTTGACTGCAGGGCAGAATAGCTGAGAGAAAGAAGTCGGTCCGGTTGAATTCGGCACAAGATGCTGAAGTTGGAGAAGGTCGATTGTGTGGTGGATGAGACAGAGAAAGAAATTGAAGTGCACTCGAGTGAGAAGAGAAATGCCTGGGTTATGGCGGATACAAGTCATACAGATGAGGGTTAGTGTTCAAGTGTGGGTGGTGAGATTAGGAATGAAGGTTCATTGTACCACGTCCAGTTTTGCTCTCAGCTTTGTCATTGGCAATTGATGACTGCAAGCCAAGCCGAGAGATATGGATTTGGTGCAGATGAATGTTGGGAATGAAGATTTTAAAAAAGATAAAAGGAAAAATAAGAGATAAGTAGAAAAAAATCAACCTCGACAAAATGATATATATTTACATATATAATGTGCAATATATATATATATATATATATATATATATATATATATATATATATATATATATATATATATATATATATTCATCTTCGTCCCCTCATAAAAGCAAATTCCTAATCAACACGGCTTAACATTGAGTCTCGTTCGTGTATGGGTGGGCAAAAGCAACAGATTTATATATATGAGGATCATTAAATAAGTTTCCAGACTTTTTTTCGTATGGGCATTTTTATTGACAGTACACACATGAAATTCTACTCCCCTTCGAGGTAATCTTCTCCGGCTGTAATGCACTTGTTGTACTGTTCCAACAACTTCTGGAAGGCTCCATGGAAGTTCTCTTGTGGGAGAGTGTCAATGACCTCCGTCACAGCCTCTTTCATCTCCTCAATTGTCTCATAACGACAGCCTCTGAGCTTAACGAATGACCAAAAGTTACAGGGAGCATGGTCTGGACTTTAGGGAGGCTGAGGAACTGTGTTGATGCCCATCTTGCTCAAATAGTCTGTGACAAGGATGGAGTTGTGGACTGCTGCATTGTCCTGCTGGAAATGCCACTGACCCGATTTGAAGAGTGCTGGCCTCTTCCGATGGAATCTCTTCCTGAACTCCCTTAAAACCTCAACATAATAACCCTAACCCTAACCCTTTGGCCAATTAACTCTGGTGTATTGACTTTTTTACTCCTCCCACACCTCTCATCATCCCTCACAGACTCCCTGCCTCCCTTGAATCTCTTATGCCACTTAAAAACTCATGCTCGATTCATGCAAGATGGTCGAAAATCAGTCTGAAGCATTCCATACGTTTCTGTGGCATTTTTCCAAGTTTAAACCCGAATTCTATTGCATATCGTTCTTCTAAAGTGTCCTCACGTCCAGGTTGCATTTCGGAAATTCACCACCTGTGACAATCAGGCTTTAGTAGGGTATAATTCCAATTGCTGCTGTAGGTGTTCATTTGAACCTGAAATGATAAAAAATTGGTCAGTCATTACATAAGATGTATAGCAATAACATAGTGAATTTTCAAGAGTCTACGACAATTTTAAATGCCAGTACAAAAAATTCTGGAAACTTATTGAATGCACCACACACACACACACACACACACACACACACACACACACACACACACACACATATATATATATATATGTATATATATATATATATATATATATATATATATATATATGTATATATTGTCATCCACAGACAGACTGTTTCGTTTTATCATAACTCTTCAGTGTGGCTAGACAGGCTAGATTCCCGAAGCTGGGATCGAAACCTGGCTGACTGAAACACCAATATATATATATATATATATATATATATATATGCATGTGTGAGTGCATGTATTGTCATCCACAGACAGACTGTTTCGTTGTATCACAACATTTCAGTATGGCTAGACACGTAGGATCCTTGAAGGTGGGATTGAACCCCGCCCAACTTGACGTTAGACTTGATATATTACTGCTTAGCCAATAGGTGACATACGTCAGCTCGGGAATTATAAGGCATTATGTAGTAGTTTACGTTTGTTTTACATTTTGCCTTACCGGATACCAGAGTGCTCTTGTCTCCTCACGAAAGCAAATTCAAATCAATAATGGGGCTCGTTCGCGTATACATGAGCAAAGGTAACAGATTTCCGGTTTTCGTCATTTGTTTCACGAAGGTATCGGTTACTCTATTTCCTAATACTGCATTGGGGGTAGTATTTTTTCTAATCTTCAGGGTCTTGCTGAACTAACTTTCACAGACCCCCACCCAAAGATGAGAATGCAGCTAAGAAGAAACGAGTATTGTAGTTGGATCCCACCCAGAAGGATAGAGAGATACTCCTAGATCAGAGTACAAGGAAGCAATAGTTTTAATCCGTGGCAGAAATGGCGATCCATACGTAAATCACCACGTCATTTTCGTGGGTGCTTTGCGCGCGTGCGCGCACACACACATCCACAACCGTGTGTGTGAGTGAGTGAGTGAGTGAGTGAGTGTGTGTGTGTGTGTGTGTGTGTGTGTGTGTATTTCTGGACAAACAGATTATGTATTTTTAAATTGAGTAGTATCCTGTGTTGTAAAAAACAATCTGTTTAAGCGTTGTCTTTTTTTTTCAAATTAGACAATGTCACTAATTACATTAGTAATAGTTGCTAGAGCCAAACAATGATTATGTAAAACAACATTTGGGAACTTCATTGGTTGCAGTGTGCTACTAACCTGGCACATTTAAAGCGTGCGCCATGTTAACTGGAATTTGTGTTACGTTCTTTATAATTTTATTCACAGTTTGTTACGACAATCAATATGATAGTAAATGCATTGCATCTGATATTGCCAATCAGTCAGAGTCTTGGCTTTGATCCCTCGATCAAACAGCTATCACAGCACTAAATAGAGGAACGACTAAAGATATTGAAACTCAAATTTCGAAAAAAAATTGTATGAAGACTTGTGATTTGCTACCAAGAGATCCTTCCCGTTGTACTAAATAACCCTGATATTTTTTATCCATTGTTAAATATTTAAAGTGTTTTTTTGGAAAGACTTTTTATAATAGATAATTTATGCTAGAACAATCTGATTGCATGAGACAAATAAGTAAAACAAGGAAGATGAATGGGTTGAAATAGCAGTAATTTTAATTATTGAATTACGATAGAAGAAGAAGAAGAAGAAGAAGAAGAAGAAGAAGAAGAAGAAGAAGAAGAAGAAGAAGAAGAAGAAGAAGAAAAGTTATATGAAGACGAAATGAAGGAAAAAAAGAAAACGAAAGAAGTAAAGAAAAACGGAAGAAAAAAAGAAGAGAACAAAATAGGAAGAAAGAGGAAAGAAGTAGAGAAGAAAGAAAAAGTTTTATATAAAAGACTGAAATAAAAGAAAGAGAAAGGATGGAAGGATGAGATAGATAGATAGATAGATAGATAGATAGATAGATAGATAGAGAGAGTAGTGTGTGTGTGTGTCTGTGTGTGTGTGTGTGAGTGAGAGAGAGAGAGAGAGAGAGAGAGAAATATTAAAAAAAGAAGAGAAAAAACTGTTTTTAGCCCTTCTCTTCTTTGTTTCCTTTTAATCATTTTTCCTTCTTTGAAGCACCCTTTATTTCCTTGCCCCCTTATTTCTCTTTCTTTCTTTATTCCTCCTTTGTTTGTTTGTTTACTGGGTTAATTGAAGTGTTGAAGGAAAAGAGAAAGAAAAACAGAAAATAAGCAGAAGAAGAAAAAGCAAACTAGGAACTGATATAAGTAAAAATGGTACAAAATAAATAAGATTAATAGATAGCAAGAAAGAAAAGTATAAACAAAACCAAAGAAAGAATAAGATAAGATAATAAAAAATGAAAAAAAAAACCCAAACAAACAAAACAATTTGAACCATAGAAGCAAAATGTTAAAAATAACAGAAAAGGAATTGTAACGAGATCGAAAGATAATGATACGAAAATATATTTCTTCCTTCCGATATTCCATACAATTTACAATGTTTTTTTATCACTTTTATTAAATTGATACTTTCTATTTTTCGGAAAAATAAATATTCGATGATTTTTATTGAATCTTACTACATTTTCTCTGGTTTAGAAAAAGTGAAAAAATCTTCTGTTTCTAAGGGAATAGGGAAAACATTTCTTGTTTTACCCATCAAACCTTTTTTCACATCAATATTCATAAATAACAAGTGTTATTTATTTATTTATTTATTTACAATCAACCAGGTGATCAGTAAAAGCTTCTTTTGCGCCGTTTGGGTTTCGAAAACTTGAAAATTTTATATCATTTATTTATCGAAAAAAGAAAATAATATTAATTTACTTTTGAAAATAACTCACGCTAAATTTCTTATTTTTAAAGATTTCGATGCGGTTATTCCTAAAATATGAAGAAAGGGCGAATAAATCACCCTTGCTATAAGTTATAACATTTTATAAGTGCCAAATAAAAGAACTACATTTAAAATTAGAGAAGAATACAAAAATACGTCTAAAATGATAACCCTTTTTTGCGATGGTGAAGTCTTTCATTCTACGAAGAGGAATCAAGAAACCTAAAGACTCAGGTTTTAAATTTTTTTTATTTAAAAATCTAAAATTTAAATGAAGGCAACTGCTATCTATAGGTCGAGATTTCATCTCAATGTGTCAGTGCGAAATAAAAACAAAAATATGAATCCAGCCTGGATAGTTTTGTTTTTGATAGAGTACAGGATTGTATAAGTGCAACACCCTCCTCACTCGCCACAACTAGCTCCTTTCTACAACTTTTTTTTCATTCCTAAACTACAAATTTATCTCACAGTTGAAATCTGAGGACGTAGAGATATTGAAAGAAATACAGCAGCGCAGATTCAAACTATAAAAAAGAAAAGGTTCAGTGCTCCAACCAACGAAAAGTTCGGTTTAGTTTTTGTTTTAATGGCATATCAACCTTCGTGGGCTAGTTGATGCTTAAGCCATCCTTGTAGAACATTAGTGATACTATTTAACCTGTGGTTGGGGGGGGATAAGGGGGTTCAATACCTTTCCCAAAAGTATTAATTCTAAAGTGAACATAATAGCGTGACAAGTTCGAAGAAAGTGTCTTGAATGTCAAAGGAACAATTTAGAATAGAATTACTGTTTCCTTTATTGTTCAGTTCTCTCTAGGTAAATACAGCTTCAGTTTTGATACCTGTTTTTAACACACATCGTGCGCTAATTTATTCAAATTGGAGTCTTAATGTTGGTCATTATATTCCCTACGTTTGTTTCCCTTCAGTTGTTGTATTCGATAATATTCTTAAAAACCGAAGCCGGATGTATGGAACATCAAATGAGACTCGAATTCACTAGTAATGATTTGCTGTTCCAGCTTGCTAACTATTACACTACGTGAATTAATATTTCGCTGTTTGCACGTTTAAAGGATATCTTGTTTCCGTTAATTTTTTTTAGTTCCTCTTGTGATGTTGATTCAGTTCGTTTTACTAAACCAGACGATATGGATTTCACTGTCTGACACAGAATTTTAAATCCTTCCAGCCAGGTAATTTCATACATTAAACCAATGACCCCATCTACAAAGCTTCTTTGGCAACTTGTAAATGTTTCACTCTTTTTGTGTCTCCAAACCAAACAATTATTTTGAATTCATTCAATATTCCCATCATTATTATCTGGGGGCTTTTATCAGAGATCAAGCGACAGGTTCTGACAATGTGGAAGGCATCGAATAAGTCTCAACTATTCCCTGATTTTCCGATTTTAACGTTTTTTCTTTATGTGCATATGATTATGAAAATGATTATTACCCTCATATATATACTCCTTGAGAGTTTTTCATTACTGGTAGTTTTTCCTGAAGTTCAAATGACAAGTCTTTTCAGCCCCGCAGGACTTTTCTCAGTATTCAAGTTGACCTTATCAAAGCTATTGTCTGGACATTCTCATTTCCTCTGACTTTTAGGTTTTTCGGGGTTGTCACCATATTCCGCAATTTTTGACTCTCTGGCCAGGTCCAGTGATTTATCTAGTTTTTTGTTTTCTTATTTTGTGATCAGAATGGCAAAGTTTGTTAATTGACAAGTTCTCATCTTTTATTAATCAATTGTTTGAATTAGTCAGTCATTGAAATCTTTCATTAGTCATTTTTTAAATCTCACCAATGGACGCCACCCTTATAGATGAGTTGCAATAGTTTCCTGACGACTGTTTGATTCCAGCTATTGACCAGTGGAGTTTTTCAACCCAGTATCAAGTGGCGCTCGCCGTTGAACCAACTACGGATTCTTCTGCCTTATCCACCATGCTGCTTCCCGTGGCTTTTAGAGATATATACTTAGCGAACAAACTTTTTTCTTTAAATTTCAAGTTTCAACTATGTTAACGTGCCACTTTTTATATGCTTTTAACCTGTTTGTTTCATTTTAATTCGTGACTGAAACATATTTTTGATTAATGAAACCATAAACAATTAGGTATTTTTTGTTTACATTTAATGCTCTGAGATTCACGTTGGTTATATCATTTATATCTTCCGTATCTGTTACTAATTTGTGGCTTTAAACAGAACAGGTATCTTACTAAATTGGCACTATTTACTTATATGTATTCATATAGACACAAGTTACAAAAATAGATAAATGAAATAAAAACAAAATATAACATATGCTTAGTTCCAACAGTTATAGTAAAGAGATCTTTAAAAATATATTTACTCAACCATTTTTTTAAAAAATCGTTTCTTCCTGGAATTAACAGAGATAGTACAGTGTTGCGTTTTTCCTCTATTTCTTTCGGAGGAGGGCGCTTTTGCTTATTCTACTTCTGTCTTGAATATTAGAATTCCTTATCTGCTTTATTCTAAAAGTTTGTCACACCACTACAAAGCTTATTCTAACTTTTTTAATTAAATCATCAATTTACCTCTGCTATTCTCTCTCTCTTTTTTTCGAAGAAATCGATCCACAATTTCGTAGGTTCTAACAATCCGTCGAATCATCAAAGGAGTTCGCGCAAAAAATCTCGAGGCAACACTATTGTTTGTAGATTTCTCAAAGGCATTTCATTGCATACACAGAAGGAAGATGAGAGAAATACTTCTATCTTATGGTCTCCCCAAAGAAACTGTCACAGCCATAATGATGGTCCATTGAAACATGAAAATCGAGGTTCGCTCACGAGGTGGAGACACAGACTTCTTTGACATTGTTGCTGGAGTTCTGTAAAGAAATCCATTTGCACCATATTTGTTTATAATCTGCTAAGATTATGTAAATCGAAAGTGATGTTAATATGCTACTAGCGATGGTGTGGACTGCCATCGATAGGCTATCGATCATATGGTAGTCAGTTCTATCCGATAAAATAAAACGGGATTTATACCAAGCAGCAGTTGTGTCAATACTACTCTATGGATGCACCACATGGACACTAACAAAACGCAGGGAGAAAAAGCTTGAGGAGAACTGCACAAGAATCCTAGAAGCAACACCCCACGAAATAACAGGTTTACTGCCACTAACTTCCTATCTCTAAAACCATCCAAATAAAACTATCAAGAGAGATTCAGTTTCTCATTTTAGGTTTTCTCTGCATAAATCGTTAACTTAGTGAGAGACTTTGTGCTGGAGACCGTTATATAACATTAATTTGTCTTGGCAATAAATTTCGACTATAAAGGAATTACACTTTTAAATTCAATATGAGAAAGTGATAATTTTTAGTCATGCATTCTAGATAAATGCTGGCTACTGCAGAAATATTAATTAACTACTACTACTACTACTACTACTACTGATAATGATAATGATAATAACTATTATAATAAGTATCATTGTTATTATAAAATTAATAATAACAGAATTGAAAATCTTTTCCATACATTTTCTTTTGTTAATTTCAATAAGGCGATATCCCTTATCAACCGCCCAAAACTTTTTCAGCCAGTCGCGATCATTAATTTAGAATTGACATTGAATATAGATCGATTTTGGTTATTGACAATAATTGTGCTATAAATTACACTCGCAAATCATATTTTTATCTCCTACAAAACACATTCCAGGCAAATCCCCGCCAATATCACTTCTAAACTAAATTTTATTGAGCCTGAAACACAGAGGACCAGTGAAAAATGACTCTATTTTACACTGAAAACCAAAAAGTTAGAAAAAAAAAAGAAAAAAAAAAGAAGTTAAGTCTAAAATTTCAATGAGGACATTAAGAATCTATCACCGTTTGACAACAGCAGTTTTGTTTTAAACAGGGAAATAGATTTCATGTTTAAAACTAAGATTTATTTTCCTCCACGATTTTAACTTAAAATTTATACACATATATCATTAGTCTATTTTCTATTCATTCGACTAATTCACAAGTTTATAATCATCAAACAATCAGAGAACTTGAAACAGACCTACTGTCAAGTCATGTTTAAATCACTGGTCCAATCAGATCACTGAAACATCAATGTTAGCGTATCACTGTTTACGAAGAGCAGGTCACGTGTGCGGGACTCAGCAAGGAAAGGACAAACAAGAAGAATCGATGAACTGTAATTTAAATGTTGATATCTTTATGACAAACTGACAAATATTAATAGAAAATTTGATGCACTAAACTTTTAAATGAACCACCAATTTATCTTAAAACTCGATATATATATATATATATATATATATCACCATATAACGTGTGAAAGCACGTGCGATACCCTACCCTCATCAGCCGCCAACCAGGGGTGATAACACAATTACGGTAGCTCAAGGCGGTACTGCCACTCCTGGCGCTACCAAGCAGCTTTTGCCACCGGACAGGGTATCTAAAAGAATTATATATATTGATCTGGCATATATATATATATATATATATATATATATATATATATATATATATATATATATGCCAGATCAATTAAGAGCAGAGATTATATTGGACGTTCATCTTCATTTTTAGTGTGGAGTTTGTGATTTCTAAAAAACGTGTTTACTTTCGGCCGTTGATGTTATTACGCGTTCACAGAAACCGTTTCTGGATGTTATATATATATATATATATATATATATATATATATATATATATATATATATATATATATATATATATATATATGAATAGATTTTAACTATTTTCTGAAATTCGTTCATCATTCTTATTTGTAGCTTAAAGATAAAATGACTTACTTGGTGGCGTTCACCTCATTTCGAAGCAACACCGAACAGGAAATACTAGTTTTGATCTTGAAAAGTCGATTTTTTCTTATTATTTACTAGAGGGAGAGAATAACAATGTTGAAATGAAGAAGCGAATATTTCAGTTTGATGACGTCTTTTATTCAGTTCTTATTTTCTTAAAATACTTTAATATTTATATTTAGAGAAGCACGGTTATGATGTTTAGAAACCAGCAAACAAACAGGCTAACAGACAGACAGACTGATAGACAGTGCCTGGAGTGATACGTCTATTCAGTCGCTTTATTAAAAAACACCTTTTTAAAAGCTGTGTATTCTTTTCAAACATTTGCTGTTCATTCATCAAGTTTATCAGAATATACTTTTCTTATTGCCACGAAGCTAACATAACACGTGAATGAGAAGAGAAAATGAAAAATATCTAAAATATCAAATGTTTGTCAAAATACTTGTGAAAATCTATCTATCTATCTATCTATCTATCTATCACAGTCTGTTCATATCTATCTATCTATCTATCTATCTATCTATCACAGTCAGTTAATATATTATTCTTATCTTTAGAAGTCTGTTTCTCTCTATATATTCATTTGTTGTATTTACTCGATTATAAATGAATTTTGTGTCTAGGTCTATCCTCAATTTTTTGACATTGATAGAATAACCAATTCAGAAAACATTGCAACATATTTTTGTGACATTTTAAGAAATTCTAATAAAAATCTATCTTTCATATAATCCTGTTTATTCACTAGATTTAAACTTTCTCTGCTGAAATAGGGGGTCTATCCTTACAACAATACCAACACTCAACAACTTCTGGTTAATCCTCTATCAATACAAATATAAACTTGTATTGATTATAATATCATGTGTAAAAATTTTGAAAGGTTTTAATCATTTTCTTTTAATCTATGGATGCTTTAACTTCACATTAGATATGATAAGGTCATCTGGGTTAAAAAAAATTTCGTACAGAGTATCAAAAGAATGCTGCTCATCTATTAAGATGAGTGTACATTATAGAGATTCATCTGCAGAAGGCATTTCCCAATATTCTAAATTATTTATCATTTATCAGTACTTTACGATTAGAAAGTGCTGATTGTTTCTTATGACTGATTTAAAGAATTTATTCTCAAACTTTATATCATGCAAACCAGCTACTTTTGGCTTAAAATTTTATTTGTTTTAAAGCGCGACTATGTCCACATATTTTTCATTGCTATCCTTCTGTTGTTTGGCCGCTGATTTATTTATCAATGACTTTGCTATTTACAGAAAGTAAATTGGAAACAAGCTAAAATAAAAGGTAACCTTTAATTTACATAATTTTATTGGGCCACGTAAATTAAATTTTTCAAGTCATGCAGAGTCAAATTAATTAATAAAAAAAAATCATAAAACAACTTTTTATACAACATCAATGAGAACTAAGGAAAATATATTAATTAGTATTTTTGTCGGAAATAGCAAATTTACAAAAAGTTCTGCGTGTATGTTTAACCAAATAAAACATATTTTAGATAAAATTCTTTCAAGCGAACGAAAGGAAATAGCTAAAGTCAGATAATTTTTAAGAGTCATTGTATGTGTTGCAGAGCATTGCTATGAAAATCTTACCAGAGGTATCCCTGAAAACACTGAAAGAAAACGCTGTCACAGCAATGATAAAAATTATATGTGTTATATTATGCTCTCTCTCTCTCTCTCTCTCTCTCTCTCTCTCTCTCTCTCTCTTTCTCCGTCTCATTCTATCTCGCTAAAGAAGAGTTCGACTTGAAAATGACATATTATGTATCTATGTTCCTTATCATCTTCGAATAAGTCTTCTTTTCGATTTCCTCATTTCAGTAATTGTATTGAGAATTCAACATATTGTGCATTTCGTTTTTTAAGACTCATGCATAATTATACTTCCTTAGATTTGCTTGAAAGAAGACCGAACTTACACGTTCCTCTTGGCACACAGAAATCAGGACACAGATAAAATTAGAAGCTGATCAACTAAAACACTAACCTTAAAATACAAGGTGAATTTTGACTTCATGCAGAATATATTAATCTTGCATGAAAAATATTTTCAACACAAGTCAAAAAGACGTCTGTTTTGATATCCTTGTTTTCCTTTTTCATAGACCTTCATTTAAAAAAGCCATTATTTGACATTGTTAAACTTCCTATAAGCAATGGGTCGATGAGATGCGTGTTGATTTAACAATTCTGTTTTTTTTTTAGATTAAAATTTCGATTAATCAATCCGTCTTTGAAATGAATAGGAATTTTTTCAAAATGGTGACTTAGTTGTGCGGATAGCTTTTGCCTTCTTTTTTAGTGATCGAAATAAAAGAAAAGAGCTGAAAACAAAAGCCTCACATGAAATGTTTGCCTCAGAAATTAATCATGACATTGATATATGCAGTAGAGAGTAGAAGGTTTTCAAACATAATTGATTTATCATCAGGATACTCCACTGTCTCGTTTTCTCTGTCTTTTTTATATTTTCAATTTCACAATGTTTATTCAACTGTTCCTTCTCTTCTGTTTATATTTAACTCTTGTTTTCCTTTAGTGTCTTGAAACGTATGTATACATCGATCGATTTTTTGCTTAGTTTGTTGATATCTATCTATCTATCTATCTATGTTAATATCGACAAGTGTGGATCAATAATTCTGTAGTCGAATAGTTATTAGCGGAAGTTTAATACAAACTTTTCACGTTGCAAGGTTCGATTTATGGAAAAACTTTAGTTAAGATTACTAACTAGGAAGGAGATTATTTAGAAAAATAATAATAATATCGGTGGTGTAAAGTGGAACATTAATAAAACTCTATACTACTCATTAGTGTACAGCTCTATTAATGTTTAATTTTTTTAAATTTCGAACTAATTTTGTATTAATGTTTATTGTCCAAGTTCATGAATAAGCCATGATTTTGAATGCTGCTTTTCAGATTAGTTATATTCTTCTCTTTTTGGAAATCGGTGTATCATAAGCTTCCTTCTTCCGCACTCTCTATTAAACCACGTGCTGTTTACACCCGTCAGTATGTTTTTCTGTGATTTTCGTTTCTTTGTATGCGTAGAAATATGTGGAAACGAGTGACGGTCACTAGCTGTTTACGCAGAGATTCGCGAGTTTTTTGTTTTGTTTTTTTTCGTAAAAGATTGTCGTTTTTGGCGGAGGAATTTACTTTTCTCGTATATTTGAGGTTCTTTCTCTCACAGTCTTTGCTGCAACTTCTCTTACTCGACTGAATCCAGCCACACACACACACACACACACACACACACACACACACAAATAAAAAAAAAAGAAATAAAATACAATAAAATAAAAATAAACGAGCTTCTTTTGTTTGGTTTTCAGAACACAGAATTCCAATTTCGGTTTTTGTAGGCGGCACGCTTGACCCGCTTTCGCAACAACTTAGATGATATATGGAGTCCTGACAATTTCGGTAACCCTGTGTTAATTTCTGTTTTACGCTAAGGTGAATTTTGGTTTACAGATCAGACTTTTAACTTTGTCAACTCACCTCTTTTACGACTGCTGACTCTTTTATTGCCTATTATGCACACCTTGTGACCACTTCAAAGGCAAACACACGAGGAAGGTAAAAAAAAAAAAAATAGCAATAGTCCTGAGACCACTGACACAAAGATATCGGACTAGTCTGACCATTCCTCTTTAATTAGATGAAGGAGCTCGTACCGCATGGTTGAAATTTCCAAGATAGCCTTGCCTTTTCTTTTTTTTTTTTTTTTGCTGTGTTCTACTAGAAGACGAGAACATGGCTGATGGAGATGTTTAAATACCGCACTTTAATTCTAACTCAAAGAATGTTTGGGTGTACATGTCTTCAAATCTCATCTACGTCTGTTTTTTAATTTTTAGATAAAAACAAAATTGTCTACTTCAATATGTTTCTATATTAGACATTCTACCAGATATCTGTATAAGACATATATGAGACATTTGTATTAGACATTAATTAGATATCTGTATTAAACTTCTATTAGACATCTGTTTTTTTTCCAATAACACTTGCGCTATAACGATAGTTATTAAGTTAGTTTTGCACATAATTGGTTTGCATTGATTAAGATTGATCCTCATTTGGTCTTATATTCTTTTAGCCTATTGCTAGTCTAGGTTAAAATTAGTAAATATCAATTTATCTATTTCCTTTTCTCATTCTATTTATATCTCTCAAGAATCTTCGGTAAATTTCTTTCGTAAAAACTTCTCGGAATTTGCAGAAATCGGCTGTCGTGTGTCCTTTCGATTCTTTTCATTCAATTTCGTCTTTTTTCTTCAACGAATGTTTCTTCTAACAACTTTAGAATACTGACAGCTATTATGGCCGATAAAAATGAAAAGAATCGTGTCGGCCAAAAAATAGATCTAGAAATAATGAAAAACATGAAAAATGCCAATAAAATATCTGGTAATGAAATTATAAAAAGTTTTCTTATATATATATATATATATATATATATATATAATCACATACAGTGTCCTCATATCCTGATGGAAAGGAGGATAACACAACTTCCCAGCAACTTACTCCCCAAAGAATGCACGAAGAAAAGTAATTTAAGACAAGTGAGTTGGAAAAATCTTTATCTGTACATGTTTCTTTTTTAGCTAAGGTAGATTGTATTCAGATATCTCATCTATCTATCTCAATATGTTCTAACTTATTTACCTACGTAAACATTCTGCTCTCTTTTCATTTGAGCAAAATGCATATTCTATCTATCTATCTATCTATGCTTATTCATATCTTTCTTTTAATATCGTCTCTCTCACTCTCTTGCTCTTTAATCTGTGTGCGTATATACGTGTATATGCCTGTCTCTTTCTGTTCACTCCTCGTTCTATTTTCCATCCCTTCTACTAACGTATCAAAGACATATCTTTAGATATAACAAATAATCTTTTAAAGTGACATCATTCCATTGGGTTCTGTTCATTTTAACTCTTAACAGTTGGAAAAAAGTTTCTCTTTATAATGTTGCATTGTTATAAAGAAAAGCTCTGATATGCAAATACTGACGTTATCTATCTATCTATCTATCTATCTATCTATCTAAGTCCTATACATATTTATAAATATGCCAACACTAACTTGTCTCACTCCCGGGCGTATTTTTCCTTAAACATCAACCTATTCTACCAACCAAAGAAAAACCCCGAAAAACAATTTAACCAAATGTTTAAAATGATATTTCGTTTTGCAATGTAGTTGAATCAATAAACTTTTTGATGTTCACCTAATCAGGTGAATATCAAAATGTTTCTAAATCGATTGGACATAAATGCTTTCTGTAAACGTCCTGGCGATATTAATGATTGTCATTGTTTAAGCTTCGATTAGCTTGGCACAAGAGCAGAAGAATAACTTTGGAGAACTCACTGAAAAGTAAACTGACTGATTAAATCATTAACTCTTGTATTAAAGAAGCACCACTAATTGACTAATTAACCTACGAAAATCTATGTTTGAAGCTCCCAGGGACATCAGGGATGATAGCAACTGCTACTTTAGTATACGGTTTTTGTTAGATTAAAAAATGATTTTACACACACACATATATATATATATATATACATACATATATGTATATAGGATGAATAATTCCACAAATGATTTCAAATTTGGTATTTAAGTTTTTATTGTATCTTTTTTATATACTTTTGTTCAGACGACGTTTTCTTCATGAGATTTTAAAGGGTTAATTTAAGTCACGGGTATTGTTTATTTGGCAAAGAAAGGGTGCGATCTTTTTAATTCCAGGATTTGAGTCTCTGAATGTCCCATTGGAGTTAATTCTCCGTGAATATAAATAGTCTCTTTTGATGTTCATTGCATATATAAGCTTGTATTCTGTGTGCGGGCGCGTGTGTTTGTGTGTGCGTGTGTGTGTGTGTATGTGTGCGTGCACGCATGTAACCCTGTATGTACATTTATATATATATATATATATTTGATAGGTTTTGTTTAATTTCATTTGATTCCAGTTTTATGTTCTATTGGAGTTAATTGTCTGTGAAAATCTTTGATCAATCTAAATGCTATATATATATATATATATATATATAAATATATATGTAAGTAAGAAAGTCGGCCGACTGTTGTCGAGGGTAACCCGAAGGCTCCCTTTTTAATAGCTACAAAACCGACGTTTAGGGGAAGATGCTACTCGTTTTCCTACATTGTTCCAATTACCCTTGATCTGTACCTTATAACGCTGAGTGTTAACCAAGGAGTCATCAAGTAGCATTTTTGAGTCTTTGGTATGATGACCTAGGATTAAATCTTGGGCTCCCGGACCATTACCGAACACTCTACCCATTTTGCCAATAGGCTGGTTATATATATATATATATATATATATATATATATATATATATATTCACCATACAGCGTGTGAAAGCATATGCGATACCCTACTCTCATCAGCCGCCAACCAGGCGTAATAACACAATTTCAGTACCTCAAGGTGGTACTGCTACTCCTGGCACTACCAAGCAGCTTTTGCCACCGGACAGGGTATTTAAAAGAATTATATATATATACAGTGGCGACCATAATGTTAACGGCATAGGTTCCTCAGAAAAAGTAGGTATAACTTTTTATCTAAGCTGTTTTAGATTCTATAATTTTCACAGACAATAAATACGATATTAATTGTTATTCAGTGAAATTTTGGTGTTATTTATGATGATAATAAGAAAGGTATTGAATGATTTAGTGATTTACTGCAAAACCCAGGGCGGCCAAAATGATCAGAACGATTGAAAAAATGAACAAAATACTCAAATATTACAGAAAATACAGAAATTATTCGACTTCGAATGAAGGATAATCTAAGTATTGGGGCCATTGCAGAATTTGTAAACAAGTCAAAAGTATTGTTCTGTGACACTATGTGGGTGGTCTGCTAAGCAGACGATCCCTTTGTCTGTTTTGGCGCGAAACCAAACAAAAGCCTGAGCTCGAGATCTTTGACGAGATCGGAAGTGGGCAAAGGAACGCTAGGAAGTTGTTGGAAAAAGGAACTGAGAGAAGGAGTTGGCGAAGGGTGACGCAGAGGGCAGTCGACAACGGCCAGCAGAAGGAAGCAGTGAGGGAAGGCCAGTCAGGATGAGTTGGCATTCCTAGTAGCTTTGTAGAAATTTCGTTAGAAATACACGCTATCGTTAGTCTACAGATGTACAGGGAATGCAGTGTTACAGAACTCCCCTTCTTGCTCTTTGAGTTGACCTAAGCCCTTATTGTTCGTTTGTTCTTTGTTCTTTTTCTCCCACTCCCTCGGTTGTATTTCTTGTGGCCATAAAGAAGTGTGAAATGTCCCGGCGGAAACCACTAGATGAATCACCGGCCAAGACAGAATTGTTCAAAGAAGTTGATAAGTACGGGGGGCCGCGGGGGTATTGTCACAGTTCATGGTATTCTTAAGGTCTACAATGATTATGGTTCGTCTGATGCAAGAAAGTCTACTGGTAGGCCAAGAATAACGACCAAGAGAGAAGATCGTGCTCTGGTAAAGTTGGTTAAAAAGGACCGATTTAAAACTGCTGTTGCTGTTTCTCGGGAAATGAGCATTTAACTGGGAAAACCTTTATCTAGGAAGACTGCGTCTCGTCGTTTAGTTGAAAAACAACTTTTTGCTAGAGCGCCTGTAGTGATATTTGCAAAATGTTGTATGTTGGATATGGGACAAAAATCCCCGAAACAAAAAGATTCCCCGTTTGGTTGCCCTCCCACCCCCTTCTACGATATGGAGACCGTCCGAGAACGCCGAAAAACAAGCTGGACCTACCCTAAGTGGGAGGGGAATCTGATCTAATGGGAAAAAAGAAAAAGCAGTGTCGGGCGCGGTGAGGACAGGTAGGATGAATTTATATTGATGAGGCTCCAAGATCTTCTGAAGAGGTGAGCTGGAGTAAGGGTGGGGGGTATAAAAATAGGGATGGGGATGATCTTGGAGGCTAACAACTAGGTGAAGGGGATGATGACTTACAACACACTGCTAACCAGGTATTCAAAGGAAAACAAAGTCTACTTACTCGGGATGGGGTCCCGAAAGATCTGCACCGCAGACGCCATGCGCAGGAAGAGGAGGGAAGGATGGCTCCAACATTGCCCATTTCGCACGACCATGCTCACTGCATTCACTCACCTTTTATCGAATGTTATGCGATCCAAGCGTTTTCTATCGCATCTGATCTTGACCCAATGCAGATGCCTAAAGAACAATATCAGATCACGATGAGAAAAGTTTGCATGGTCATACAATCTCTTCTTTCTCGTTGTCCAAATCACCATTCTGGCTACAGCTAGGATCACGAAGGGCACCTCTGGTGGTGTAATGGTTAGCAAGTTAGACTCGCAAACCTACACGAGTGAGTTCGAGTCTCATTGGGTGCCCCATTCATTTGGCCTTGTGCTAAATCGAAGTAAAGACCTTCGTAAATTACTACAGCTAGGATCACGAGAAACACCACACGCTTCTTCCCCTGAAACGGTGGTAGAGCGTTGTCTACGACGTAACCAACGTCGAGCAGCACGAACTGATCGGGTTTGATGCGAACCGTCCACTCCTCGACGTGATCCCAGAACGGAAGAATTCGCTCGCACTAATAGAAGGTGTGCTCAGCCGTTTTTTCCAAACCACTGCAGCAGCGAGCGCAATCGGGCATGTCTACCAGGCCCGCTCTGAATTTCAAGCCGAGAAGGGACAACGCGTTCTTTTGTAGTGCAGTTTGTGATTTTTAAAAACGCGTTTACTTTCGGTCGTTGATGTCATGACGTGCTTACAGTAACTGTTTCTTGATGTTACGTAATCACACGGGAATTGTGGTTCTGCATGCATTTCATTCATGCTGAAGACTTTTCGCTCTCGACCAATTCCAACTTAATGCATATTGCACCGTGGTCAAAACGGTGCTTCAGCATTCTCTGTTCCGATCTTAACTTTACCTTCTGTATCTGTCGTCTCTTCGGTTATTTATCTTCGGTTTTATCTTTTTTTATGCATTACTGCACCAAACCACTCCAGACAAACGCCATATAAAATCCTGGTCTAAGTTTGTCCATGTCGCTATCTGATTACCCTTGGGCCACTGAATTTTTGGATGGCTAGGAATATCTCCAGGACGCTGTCGGCCAGCAATGTGCTTCTGGACACTGTGAGGATGTTCTTGATTCATAATCCCATCATTCAATTTACATTTTCCTGTTGGAGAATTATATCGTTTGCACCAGCGTGCCTTGTGGATCCGTAACCCTCGCAAGCTGTTAAATTCTCTGCAGCAATCACACGTTGTAGCCGGGTACATATCTTGCTAATGGGCTGGTTATATATATATGTATATATATATATATATATATATATATATGCGCGCACGCGTGTGTGTTTAAATATGTGTATGCATATGAATGTATATTTGGGTGTATATATATCGTATTTATAAAATGTATTTACGTAAATATTTGAGTAATTGACACTTGCAACTTAAATATATTTTAATTCCCCTTTAAACGCAAATTAAAATCTTAAAAACACCATTAAGAAACATGAGTAAAATCATAGAAAAAATTTTCATTTAGTTTTTGTCTGAAATTTTCTTTTCAGTCATTGAAAAAATTCAACAATACGAAATTGGATCTACAAGTTCAATTCATCATGATTTTACAAAACCGAAATAGAATGAAACTTACTGAAATTATTGCTTCGATCACAGAGGTTTTTTATCATATGATTTTCTTATAAAAATAATTCATATTTTTCTTTAATATGAAAACTCGTGCTTAATTGTCTTTATTGGGAATCCTTTTGAGATGAGGCTTCTTAATCTGAGAATTAATTTTTTTATTTATTGCGGACTTTTTGTCCTCCTCATGGTAGTTATTTTTTTTTTGTTTCTTCTCACTACGTTTCGGTCAAATTTCACCCCTGACCTTCTTCAGGTGATTAACCGCGACCTCGGATAGGAATGCTGAGTCTTGTAACCGTACCCCCAGTAATTACTGCCTTCCATAGTTGTTGTCTATTGCCCCACGTTTTTTTTTACCAAGTAAACCTCTGGCCGGCTTGGGTAGGAATTGAAACCGCTATTTTCTGACAATGCTCACCTGGAACCGTAGAGACTCAACGCCTCTATCCGCTATGGAAGGCAGTAATTACTGGGGATACGGTTACAAGACTCAGCATTCCTATCCGAGGTCGCGGTTAATCATCTGAAGAAGGCCAGAGGCGAAATTTGGCCGAAACGTAGTGAGAAGAAACAACAACAACAATAAAAATAAAACTACCAAGATGAGGACAAAAAGTCCGCAATGAATAAAAAAATTAATTCTCGAACTTAATTATTTTCATGAAATAGCAACAAGCTACCATATGAGCGTTTTAAAATATAATTCACTGTAAAATCAAAATCGATTTCATTCATTCAAATATAAGAAAAAAAGAATTAGTCTAAATAGAAATTATGTCAAATTTAAATAATAAATCTTTGCTTTTTTGATATTCTTTTTTGTATAATTTGTTGAATTATATCATTGAAATAAGGTAGATCAACAGAAAATATACAAACAAAAAAAAATTCTCTTTAAAGATCCTTATGGAATTTTAATTAAAGAAACTGCTCAAAGTTTCAAACTTCTTGTTTAGTTCATTCTCTCATTTATCGCATTTGCAATGCAATTGATAAGGGATATTTATAATTGGGAAAGAAAGAAATTCATCAATAATCGTTATTTGGTTTAGTTGTAATGGAAGTTTCTAAATATTTCTCTTGGTTTATTTATTTGTTATTCATTGAATAATTTTAAAAGGAAAATATTGTAAATATTATATATGCTTGAAAAATCCTTGAAAGTTGCATTATTGTTGCTTTCTTTAACTGATTTTTTTGCAAAATATTTTTTACAGTCATTTTTTGTGATTGAAAAATAAAAAAGCAAACAAATAAGATGTTCTTTTGGTTGGTAAAAAGTTTATATGTGACAATATGTGCAGTAGAAATGTTTCGAGATAATGCTAAGATTTTCTTCTCACCGCAGCGTCTGACTAGAAATTAATAATGAAAGTAAAGAGATAAGAGAACCCAATAGATTTGGGCTGACCACATCAGAAGAGACATAAACGGAATTCCCATGGAGAACAAGAGACAATCCTATCCAAAAGGAAGTTTTAAACCCATGCATCTGCATACAACGCATTTCGGCTAAGTATCGCTTTGCGCTTTGACAAGTAAAGGTTTCCGAAGAGAAAAAGAAAAAAAAAAGCGATAAATTAGAAGCTTCTATAAATCGAACTTTCTTTGTTGTTCTTGGGAAGATATTATATCTTTCCAAAAACTATGGGTTACATCTACATTTTCACAATGTGTGCGTTTTTTCTTTGTCTTTTCCTAAAACCTGTAACACTACGAGTTGCTTTACGGTTTCGGTTTCTTTGTTTAATGGCATATCAACCTTCGTGGGTAATTTAATGTCAAAGCCATACTTCTTGAAGAACAGTGGTACTATTTAACCCATAGCTGGAAGGATGAGGGGGTTCATACCTTTCCCAAGGGTATTTGTCCGAAAGTGAACGTAATTGCGCGGCTGGAGTTCGAACTCGTTTTCTACGATTCTGCAGTCCATTGCTTTAACCATTACACCACGAGGACACCTTCCAATTTGCCTTACGAAGACGCAACACTATTCAATACCAACAAAAATGATAACAGTATCCAATTCGAAGCACAATTGGGCGTATACAATAATTTTGTAATGCTATAAATTTTGCCAGAATGAATTTTCATCAAAGCAACTTTCGCTTCAGCCTTAAGATCGTTTTAATATGTTTTTAATGATTTCTTATGGTATAAAAATTAATACAATAATTAAAGTGTTTCTTCTTCCATTTCTTTCAAGGGTCGAGTTCTCATCGCGTAATGGTTAACGAGCTGGACTGCGACGTCGTAGTTAGCGAGTTCAAACTTCAGTTACGCTATTGTGTACAATTTTCGGAATAATACCCTTAGGAAAGGTAGGAACTCCTTTATCCCCCCAGCTATGGGTTAAATAGTACCACTAGAGTTCATCTAGAAGGATGGCTTTAGCATCAAATAACCCACAAAAACATGATATGGTATTAAACAAAAAAAACAAACCATATCTTTAAAAGTTATAAAAATAAATCCAAGACCTCCAAAACCACTCACTGGTCCCAGAAGAATATTTCATACTATTTTATTGAGTCACTCTTTAGAATATACAAAGCGTCGACGAGACTGATACCATTTTTGCCTTCTTAATACCTGGTGTCAGAATTTGGAGGTATTTTTATTTATTTTAGTGAATTGTGTAATATTAGATTGGCCAAAACATATGCCCTGTTTTTGTCATTAGATGACATTAGAAGTGTTTGGTTTTAATTTCATTAAAATCATCACATAATTTTATATATTTTTACTATCATATCAACTATCATATTGAATATAATTTGATACATTCGTAGACTAACTGAATCAAAACAAAATAAAAAAATAACGCATTAAAATTCATTTACGTCAGCTTGATTACGTTAGTCGTTTTGATGTGTAACTTTCCTATAATTTAAGTGTGACGTATCAAAGCATATACAAAAAAAGTAACCAAAAATAAACAAACAAACAAGCAAGCAAACAAACAAACAAACAAACAAAAATCACTGGATTTAAAAATAATCCGTGATGAAGGATAAAAATGGATAGCTAACAACAATGTGGAATATTAGAAAGGGTGACACAAGCAGAATGAACTACTAGACCTAACAAAGGTAAGTCTTCACCTAAAGATTTGGAAAGATTAGAAAAGAGTCCTTTACTGTGATTTTATTCCGGAAAACAAAACGATTGATTCAAACATGTAATGCTCCCAATAAGGACGCAATCGATAAAAAGTTCTAGAAATAAATTAATATAAAGAACGGAAATTTCTTTTAGGATATCGCTGGAGCGCATGTTCCTTTGGTGAACAGAAAAAATGGCAGTAGTTTGGTTGGGATATTCTCATCTATCTACTGTTTTTACTTGATCCCTAAAACATGTAACATTTCCAGTTTTCAGAATTTTTTGAATAAAAAAAATTCCCTGAAAACTGTAAAAGTCTCCAAAAGCATTTTTGTATGAAAAAAGATTAAAAGTTACGAGAAGACTGAATTTTGAACAATGGTAAAAATAGTAGAACACAACAGTAAAATATGCGATTCAGTAATGTCGAAGATAAAAAAAATACACCAAATTGAATTAACTTTTTATGTTACTCAGTAAGATTAGTTTTATATGGTAGGTAAGTGGTTTTCTTTAAACATTTATACTTAACATTTTCACCATTATAGTTTTTCCCCTGTCGGGAGATTATAATTTGAAATATCCTGATATTTTCCACTAGAAGGAAACACTTTTCAGCGTTTCTGTAAAAATTTATGATGAAAATGGCAAAATTATGTGACGATGATCGATAAGGTCGTTTGTATTATGTTTGTGTTTTTTTGATTATTTTTTATTTGTTGTTGGCTGAATATATATTTTCCAATAGAATTTCAATGAGACAGATGTCACTTGAAAATAGAAGTTCATGATTTCCCTGCAGAGTGTTGATTATTGTTTCAAAACAAATGAAAAGAACGATAACCAGAAGTAGCAAGAAGAGATAAAGAAAATTTCAGTTTTTAAAGAATAACCCTGGAGGGTTGGGTATCCATGGATAATTTTTGCTTTTATGGTGAACGTGGCAAGAACAAAAAACAAAAAAGAAGAGGGATTTTTGTGCTTTAATGGTGACTCAGAAGAAATATCAAAAATGAAGATACAAATCACTCAAGCAGTGATGAGATTACGAAACCCAAAATTTATGTTTATTATAATTTGCACATTTGCTGTCACTCAATTTTTGCGATTAGAAATTAAAATAAAATTATTTCAACAAAGAATATCACCGAATTATTCAATCTAATTTATGCAGCTGCACAATCTGAAATTCATCTTTATTCTCTCAGAGCTGAGAAAATCATAAACTGAAAGGCAGTTGGTCACAATTGGAACCATAGATTCTAATTAAAACTATTCACGCCTTTCCTCCATTAGAGTCGCTCAACAGCTGCGTATAAGCCGATAAGAGACAATTATTTCTGGATGAATCACACAAAAAAACTGTTCTGACCCAAAAAGACCCTCAAAAGAAGTTCCCAAGCAACTGCAGACATAAACAACTCTGCCAAATGATGTGGAAAATCCTACATAACAGGAAAAAAATTATAGCTCACTTGGAAAGTGCGGGATAGTTTCTGAAGAACAGAAAGGATGCCATATTGGAACAAGAGACTCTTTGACCAATTGCATTGAGACAAACACATACAAAAGTGGGTTCAAAAGGAAAAATCTTGCCATGCCATCGATGGGATACATAAACGCATATAACATGATCCTGCAACCATGGATAATGAAATATTTAGAAATGTTCAAATTCTCCGAACAAGAAGTTAACTTCATCGTAAAGTAGAACTAAAAACTGGAGGAGAAACCCAAGCAGAAGTTCTAATGCGAAGTTACATCTTCGCGAGATTTGTAGATCAAACAATTTGGGGAACGGATAACACACACACACACACACACACAGACACAGACACAAACACACACACACACACACACACACACACACACACACACACACACACACACACACACACACACACACACACACACACACACAGAAGATCATGTGTCGATTAGGTGGGGAAACGCATCCATTGGGAATTGTGCAAGGGATTAAAATTTGACTGTACTGACAAATGGTATATAAACAAACCAGAACCTATCCTAGAAAATAAAACGCACAAAATTCTTTTGGATTTGGGGATGAAGATGAATTACACCACCTCGACTAGACGACCAGACCTTGTTTTAATCAACAAGAAGGAAAGGACTTGTCTGCTGTTGGATTTTGCTGGTCGCTAGACAAAAGTCTGGAGAAAAATTGGATAAATACCTGAAAAACAATAGAAAACTTGAAGATTAAGATCTCGAAGAATCTAGAAAAGGGACTGGAGAAACTATATTAGAAAAAGAATTGTGATTGCTTAGCGTTGCTGAAATAGGCTTGAATACTCTTCTGAGTCTTTGAGAGGTGAGGAAACTTACTATTGCTCAGATTTCGGTGAAAACCACCTATTAAAAGTGGGATAAAAATCTCGTAAAGAAAAGAAAAAAAAAACAATTGTTATTGGTGAACTTGGAACAATCTCCAAAGGATTTGCTAAAAGGGGCTGAAAAACTTGGAAATAAGAAGACAAAGATAAACCATCCTGACTACAACATCATTACGTTCGGCTTGAATACTGAGAAGAGTCCTGGAGACGAGGAGACTTGCTGTCACTCAAACTCCATTGAGAAACTATCAGCTGACGCTATTTGAAAAACTCAAATGAGTAAAATAATCATAATAAATGGATTTGTACTCGTTGACGGGATATGCAAAAGACCAAATGTAAAAAGGCTTTGCAATTTTGACATTCAAATAGACCACCGAATTCAGCCCAGAGGGTCATATATATTTTTTAAAAACGAAAAGGAGATATCTATCACGTAGTAAAATTTATTGTTTCAGCGAACTATAGCGTGAAAGTGAAAAAAAGAAATGATTAAACAAGAGTATATATATATATATATATATATATATATACCGAATTTTTACAATACCAGAATTATTTGGTATTTTAAGGTTCACGCAATTGAAATGTGTGAACTGAATCTCTTGCCTAAAAAAAACTGCATCATTCCAAGTTGTCTCATATTGGAGCTAAATGTGTGTAGAAAGCCTATCGTTTCCTTTAAAAATGGCTGATGAAAGCTGCTCGTATGAGACTTTGGCAACATTTATAATATGCCTCTGGGAAGGATTCATAGAACTATTACATAAAGTCACAATTCTTACAAGCTTTGCAAAAAAATCCAGCCAAGACAATCTCAAATCTTGACGGTCTTTCGTATCAGTTGACGGCACTATTATAGAAAATTTTGAAGAATCACCAGAAAACTCGCATCGACTACTAATTGTACTGTCCGAATTCGGACCATGTCTACTCTTTTAAAATCCAAAATCCACACAGAAAGGTAATTGATTACAGACGATAAAACAGAAGAATATGCGCCACGCAACTTTCAGATTATTCCTAGGAAAGTATTGTTGGACACATTCCAGATATAGAAAAATAAAATAAAAAATTGTGAACAATGTATTGACATTAAAGAGACCATTTTGAAGGAGACACGTCACTTTTTGGGGTAGATAAAACAATACATTTAAATGCAAAATAGGATTCTTTTTGAATAACCCCCCTATATATATATATATAGTCGGTTTTTGAAAGCAGTATAGAACAATGTTCTAATCACTTGAAAGATTATAGCGAGTAATTACGTTTGGTACTGTCCAATCAAGAAAGATTACAACGTTGTCTGACAGTTGAATGGCAGATACATTGCCGCTGTGCGTCTTTCCCAAGATCTGGATCGATTATATAGATGTGTTCCATTGAGAAGGAAAGCCGTGGTTGTTGGCGGGGATTTTGAATCAAAGTCACTTCAAGTAAAATCTGTAAAGCTGATAGCGAAATATTAAAGACATCACTTCTTTGCTGTACATAATTTCTATAATAAGAAACAATTGCCAATGTCACTTACTTGCAACCGAATTGCTTTTGTGTTTAGCTGGTTGATTTTCCAGATCGTGTTTAGTGTGTTCAGTTCTAATTCATATTTTTCGTATTATTTATAAAATGCATATCATTGAAGTTTGAATGATATTATATGTTACATTTTCTTGATTTATAAATACGTTTATTGCATAAAGAGATTTACCACTAAAGTAGCTGATTTATTGTCAATCTTACTGTAAAATTTATTCAGTTTGCTTGCATTTTTGTTTCAGTAATACGTTAGTTTGTATCAAATGTCCTGTTTACTCAAAAATAAGATCTTAAAATTATCTATCGTTTACATGTTTGCAAAACTTTGCTAAAAAAATATTATTATATATCATTTTAGAAACCAAAGTACATTGATCATAGTACTTATTGTATTTCCGTTCGGTCAGTTAATCAAAAGAAATATTTAAATAGTATCTTAACAACAATCTAATGCAAGGAAGATAACTTGGTCGGGAGTTGTGACAGATTTTGAATCTGTTGAAATTCTTTATTTTGAACATTCTCTTTAAAAGTTCAGACTAAACTGTCGTCTAACTATATTTAGCTTCTCTATATAGACAATTTGAATAAAGAAAAAAAAATGATGTTCTTTTTTGATAATATCCAGGAGGTTCCAAAGATAGAACATTCATTTTTTGCCATTTTGTAGAACCTTCTAAAACTCGTAGGAACCTACTATAACTCGGAGGACAACCCGAGCCAATGTAAAAAAGTTCTATATCGGAGATGTTATAACAAAAGAAGGAAAATGGATTTGATCAATTTCGCTTTCCATAAAAAAAATTGACATGAAAAAAAGTTGTTTTTTTAAAAACAATTCAAAATATAACAATATGAACAACTCTAAATAGTAAAATATAACATTAAGATAATATTCAGATAAAGTCAAAATTTTCTTCGGGTAGTGATTATTTTTCAGTAACAAGAAAGAAAAAATGTTCTAAAAAGTGCATCAGCAATAATGTAATCTTTTTCTTTGATATGAAGTGAAATTGTATTCTTTGAAGAAGTATCTACCTTGTGAGTCTTTGATTTGTGTTTGCTATTTTTTGAAGGAAAATCAAAGAGTTGTGATCAGTATACAAGAATTGAATGGAGAGTAACACTAAGATAAACCTGAAAATGTTGAAGAGTAAACGCTACCAATTCCAACATCACTGACATCAACTATCAGTTTAAATTGTTTTGCAAAATTCGTTGATAAAAGAACTGTAATACTGATGAGAATGTATTTTGAAAGTTTTATCACAATTCTTTTTCCACCTGTAATTAATTTTCTTTTTCAGATCAGTAAGCGGCCTCATAATTGATGAAAAAAAATTTACAGAATTTTTTGTAGTATTCAAGCATTCAAAGAAATCTCATATATATTGCTTTTTGTTTGTAGAAATAGGATAATTTATGATAGCTTCCATTTTATATGTAATAGGTTTAACATATCTATGGCCCACTGTATAGACAAGAGAGTCAACTGTTGCTTGACCAAATTCAGTTTTGTAAATTCATTGTAAAATTTACCTTTTCCAGACGAATAAAACATTTTCTTATTTGTTTGAAAGATTCCTCTCATGAAGAATTGTATATGATTGCATCATCATTCAAAAACTTTAACATTGATTAAAAAAGAATGTATAATTGTTTGAAATCTGGCTGAAGCGTTCTCCATCCTATATGACATAACTTTGTACTAGCATAAATTGTCATTGATAAAAATGCAGAAATTTCTTTAGTTCATTTAAGGATTCTTGCAAATAATCTTTTCAAAGATTCAATTTATAGACCTATTTTGCGTTGCTAATTTTCTTAATACAATCATCGATTCTGGGAATCAGTAAAGAGACTGTTTTATCTAAAGCATTAAGTTTGCGGTAATATATCATAAATTGGTAAATTCCATCTGACATTGGTACAAGTCTTCATGGCGAGCTCCATTTTTTTTTATTTATCTAATTCAATAATGTCATTTGTCCAGCAGAAGTTGAATCTCTCTTCTTAAAGTTCAGTTGGATTCAAGCGGTAAGGTTTTAATCGGTTTTAAATCTCAAGTTGTAACATCAAATCGGATAACAATAGTTTTTCTCAGAACACCAGGAAAAATTCTTTTGATATTGCTAATGAAATAAAAAAATTAATTTCTTTTATTTAGAGATAAATGTCCAAAATTTTAAAAATCTAAATTACATATAATTTCAGATTTTTTCAAAATGGAGACTATATTCATGATCTTTTTCATGATTACCAATATCTTTATTTCATCGTGAAGACATTCAATATTATTTGTAATATTAAAGTTTGATGTTGGTTTAATATTTTGATTATTTCTTCTTTCAATGAAATTTGTGTCAAAGAGCATTCGATCTGGGGTGAGCACTACATAATTCAAATTATTAATTTTTTAAAATGAGGACCAAAATATTTCGCCAGGAGAAAACGGTTAGGGATGTGTAAAAATATCAAAACTTTTTCTTGTTTAAAGATTTCCCTTTTTGTATTTGTATTTGTGTCGTACCTAGTTTTAATTTTGTTTTAGAATTTTTTTCACATTTTCTCGAGAAATTTTAAATATACAATTTAATGTTTTCTTTTCTAATTTTTTGTGGGCGAAAATTATTTGTAATTTGGGTTTTACTACTTTCCCTCTCTTTGCCAGTCTGATGAGATATAGATGTCTCATTCAATTTGATAAATTCTTCTAGAGAAGATATATTTTCTGTATCATCTGTTTGTTTTTAGTCATTGCTTTTATAGCAGCTTAGACGGGATATGTCTTGATTTTTAAATTCCCAATCAGTATTAAAAGTAAGATCCGCCACAAGTTTTCTACCAGCCAAATTATTGGGAGGTAATACAGAAACTCCTTTGATAGGAAGAATAGGACGAATGCCTGCAATAACTGAAACTGTAATTAAATCTGCCTTTAAATAAATACGATGAAGGGGAACATTAATGACACCAAGCTCAATTGCCTGTAATGAAAATGAATTACTATTAAAAGTTTTTTACGATAAAGGCTGCACACGTTTTAACAACAAAGTTTGAGAGGCGCTTGTATCTCATAAAATTTGAACGTTAAACCAGTGTCATTAAAAGAAACAGATCCCTGTGAAAGACAAAGATTATAATCCCCCATAAAAAAGAACTGGATGTAAGATCCTGATTATCGGGAATATTTGAATTAAGAAAAGAGTTTTCATCAATTTGTTTAGCAGCAAAAACATAGGGATAAAATAGAAGCTTTCAACTTCACGTTTTTTTTAAACTTCAAGCAATCAATACTAATGTGATTATTTTTCTTAGAATAAAATCATACAATCGTTGAAACAAATTACCGCAAAAGTGGGTTATTTATCATAGATTTTATCGTTGAATTTATTCTGTTTATGTGTATCTTTGTCTTTGTATTACGCTAGTTTGTGTCAAATGTCCTGTTTATTTAAGAATAAGATCTTGAAATTATCTTACATGTTTGCAAAACTTCTCTGCTTTTAAGAATCAATTAATGATAA
>OY757925.1:21349695-21377195 GCA_963585895.1 Sepioteuthis lessoniana | reverse complement strand
GAACCGTTCGTATTCCGAAATCCCAGAGAATTTTATGCATCTCATTATTTTTTATGAGTCTTATTCTTGTGCATATACCATTTGATAGTATGGTCAAATTATAATCTCTTACAATTCTCTGTGGATCACCTTTTCCGACCAAACGTACCTTGTCTTGTATTTCTTTTGTGCTATTTTACTGCTTGTGATTAACCGTTTCATCTCTTCTAAATCTGCAAAACCAACATTTGCCATTCTGTATTTGTATTATCACTTTTTACTTTAATACAATTTGTCTTTATGGTGATGCTTTGTGCTGCTATCAAAAGAGATTCAGTTTCTCTCTGAGATATCCCTTGTGTAGTCATGTCCGGATCTTCTCATGTGAAATCTCGCCAGTAGTAGTAAATGTTCTCTTATTTTTTCATAAATTATTTTAATTCTGCCGATTTTATTAAGTTTTCTATTTGCTATTTATGTTACACAATGAATAGGTTGCCTATTAATTTTATAAAGTAAGTGTTGAACTGAAAATATTCGAAGTTAACTGGTAATTTGTTTGTAGAAGAGTCATGAAAAATAATCAGTGATATAGTAGACAAAATTTGACCCTTGACTGACCTTTTTAGCAGTTCTTTGATTTGGTGGTTCAGTTGTGAGATCGAGTCAGTTGGGTAGTGTTAAATAGAGAGAGAGAGAGAGAGAGAGAGAGAGAGAGAGAGAGAGAGAGAGAGAGAGAGAGTCTAGGTGCCATAACAAATGGACGCCTAAAATCGCTACTTCTCCAGCCGTAGGGTTGACTTGTGAAATTGGGTGAATAATGACAGCAAAAATCAGATAAAGTCTTGTGTCCATTTATAAAAACAGAAGCGTACACAGTGACTCAAACCCATCCAAACAAGTAGTTCAAAACAGAAGACCAGAGAATCCAGTCAAATAAATAAGTATACGAAAAAAAATAAGGTGTAAATCTTAGCGATTTCCTGTCTTTCCTGACTCTCTCTCTTCACGCAACTATTTAGCCAACCAAGTAGACTATTTCGTAGAAATAAAAAAAGACATGATATCTTTATGTATAAATGTTATTGTCTTTCTTTTCTTCGGTTGGTATATAACATTAATCATAAAGTTTTTTTTTGTCCAAATAGACAAAAAACCAAAAGCAATAAAAATAAAAAATTTAATGAATACCAAAAATGAGTAAAATCGGAAAACACTAGAATCTCAAACAAATTCAAGAATTTTTCCAACGAAAACTGTTCAAACAATTAATCCTCTGTGTTTATTAATATAAAAGATAATAGTAGAGTGCTAGAATTTAAGTGGGTAGTATCTATTGTGAGAAAGCTCGATAATTGGGACAGAGGATATATCGGCAATGTAACACAGAAATCAAAGTCACATATTGCTACCGATAATTTCATGTTTTTATGATCGTCAGTCAATTCAAAATTCTGAAAAATCCTAGAAATGGACGCGAGATCTTTCTATAAGATTCTTCCAAATGTAATTGCTTGTAATATTCAATTAAGGTACGTTAAGATGTAATGTGGTCATGAACCAATTTTGTAAACATGAAAGTAATGCTAAGATCAGATTATTGACACAGCTGAAACTGTAAACACAGATGCTTTTACTTAAAATCGACATTTTCAAACACTTTAAAAAGAAATTATAAATGAATAAACAACGAAGTCTCTATGTTTTAAAATCGATGGGGATGTGTTGTTTTCTTACTACAGATAATTACCGCTAATGTTTTTTTGCATCTTCGAAAAACGAGTCTGCCGGATAGTTTGTTTTTTTATAATAATCAATGTTCTCTTTGTTACATCTTCCTACTTGGCTATCAGCATAACGTATTTCGGTAGCAATGCGTAGTTAGGACACACACACACACACACACACACACACACACACACACACACACACACACACACACACACACACACACACACACACACACTATATATATATATATATATATATATATATATATATATGTATATATATATATATGTATAAAAGCAAAGAGATAGAGAAAGATTTATAATGAACAAGCCAAAGTACCAACAAACCGACGTAGATAGCTATGAATGCATAAATAGATAGAAAAAAAACAAGTAAAATAAGTAATTTAAAAAGTTATGATGAATAGATTGTTCTGAATACATCGAGTATATTGATAAATATACACGAACAAAATAAGATAGATAGATAGATATGAAGTGAGTTGATAATTAGCAGGGAGACGTATGCACATATATGTGTACATATACCTTTATATTAAAGCATGAATTAAAAAAATAAAATAAAAACATACACAGAGATTGATATTGTTCCATTATCGTATCATCGACAAGTGTCACTCTTTTTGACAGAATTGTCCAACGTCATCTTCCAAGACAAAATCATTTATTAGGAACATTTTCTAGATGCTTAATTAGAGTCCGTCTGTGCAAGACGCCATCGGCCATGAGAGTCAATAACACGCAAGGTGACACGTTTCAAAGCTCCGATTGATTAACAGGTGAGTACACAATAGAAACTATAGAAACAACAAGGAATTCTTTTTTAACGTCAAAAGATTAGGGCTTGTGAGGACATCGGTAGCGACTTTGGCTTTTTTCACGTCAAGTCAGAGATAAACAAACCGCGTCAATAACACTGTGGCACCTGTAGACCCCCCCCACACACAAAAGAATTGGTGTTCGTATAAAGCGTCAACACATATCAGGTCGAGTTAAAACAAAATAAAATCGTTTTACTGCGTGAAGAATTTAGTCATCAGTTACTTAATTGTTAATAGAACGGGCAGTCATATTGTGACTGGAAGATTAATTATTAAATTAGTATTCAATCGATTCTTTAGAAATGGATATTGTTTAAACGGCAATCTATCTACTGCCGTATGTTGCAATCTTTGATTACCTGATAAACTGTGTTGAGTGTTCAGTTCTTACTTGACTTCGCTGCTGTCATTTATACGATCAATCAGGTTTTATAGAACTGGAAACAGAACAATTAAGGATATTTTTACTTTTGATAAGTTGCAATGACCAAGTCCTATTTTTCTGATCTTTTAAAGGTGAGGGTTGATAAGCAATATAATTTAGAGTATTAGGACTATTGTCCTCATCGTTGTAATGTACGTAACCTTTCTTGTCGAACTCGAGATCCAACTTGTCGAACTCATAAGCCTAAATTTTGAATTCGGGTACCTTCACAGAACTTCAAATCACACCCTTATTTAATTCCATCAATCATAATCGGGTATAAGTGTAAAACTATGCCGAGTATTGGGTGTTATTTTCGCCTGAAGTCAAGATGGGACCTGCAACCTCCAGAAGAATTTACTTAGAATTGTATAAATAAATCGGTTACACCATTTGTCCCGCTGAACAAGTTAGGGTAAATTTTTGGGACAAAAAAAACTTTACTCTAGATTTACAATACCAAAAACAGACTTAGTGGCGTCGTAATGTGTCAACTAGAATTTAATGTAGATTTCCAATACCAATAACTCACCAAATTTTGAATCTGGATGTCTATCAGTTTTGGTCTTTTCTCAATCAAATGATGTCCCCCACTTTGTACACAACATCCTCTATTTCCGGTTATTCTGAGAGTGATAAATCGATGCTCTTCATTCAAATCATATTTATTAGGGTAGCCAGATCCGACTTATTATCCTTTGGTGTCACATTTTACGAGTAAACAGCCTTCAGTATAGAGAACAGCTTCCTTGCAGTTATTTGTTCACACTATTGTCACTCTTTTTCACTGGACTGGGCTTGTGTAAAAGTTAACTTCGTTAAATTCGAAGTTGTCATATAATGAATGAAGCCAAGTTTCTGTCAAACGAAGAAACAACCGAAGTAAATAACAGACTGCACAAATGCACATGCAGCATTGTATTTCTGTCCTTTCCTTTCTTTTTATGTTGAGTTAAAAGCATCTATATAGCAATTAATCGGAATAAAGGAAGAAGGCTAAAAAACAAAATAAAAAAAAACAAAGCCAACAACGTAATGATTCTTGTGTTAGATTGAAGGCCTCGTGAAGCTGTAATTTTATGACCATTTCCAACACTGTATGTGAACTTCAAAGGACGCTCGTTCAGGAATAGAGAACTGTCCGCCATTATTTCCTTCCAACTCATTTTCTTCCGACTTCTTTATTTCATAGAAGGGATTTTAATTCTCTATTTTTAAGTAATGTCTCCTCCATTCCTTTCTTCTTCTGATTGACCTATCTTTTTTTTTTTAATATTTGTCTCACTTGATTTCGAAATTTACTTCATTTCTTTCTTTTTTTATGATTTTCTTTGTCCCTTTTGTTTTCTTTCTGTTTAACTTTTTTCTTTGATTGTTGTCCACATATTTCTCTTTCTTTCTTTCTTTCTTTCTTTCTTTCTTTCTTTCTTTCTTTCTTTCTTTCTTTCTTTCCAATTTCCATCGCTTTTATTAAATCATTTCTACCCCTTTATCCTTTTTTCTTTCTTTTTTCTGTTTCTCTTTCTTATATTTATTGTCCTATTTATCACTCATTCTCATATCTACTCTTATTCGTTCTTTTTCTTTTGTTCTTTCTTCCTTATTATTTTCATTCTTTTTTCTTTTCTGTAGATTTTCATTCTTCTTTTTCCTTTTCCTATCCTGCAACCATTCTATCTTGTGTTCTTTCTTCTGTCATCTGAATTTGTTTATTTCACCAAATGTTTATTTCTCTTCCTCATATTCAACGACCAAATCAGCCGACAAAAAGGAAGAATCACTTATCAATCAACCGACATCACAAATAAAAACAAGAGAGAAAAAAAATCAAATATGCCAACAAAAATCATATTATTTACGATCCATGTTAACTCTACAAGGCAAAGAAATATACGGACAGTGAAAAGTTTTTTTTCTAGTTTCAAAGTCTTAGATATTTTTATTTCTATGAAACTCACATTAAACAAAAAAAAAGTCATTTTATTTAGGAGAGAATTATCATATAACGTCCCTTTATCCGTTTGTTTCTTGGAGGCAGATTCAATCAATTCATACAACAATATAATTGTTCTTAATATATGACAAGACTAACTGCTTGCTGTAACCTAACAAAAGGTTATTGAATGAGAAATAACCAAAACGAATATTGGTAACGAATTGGAAATCTTTATGACATTAACAAAGTACAATCCTCATCAGTTGCGTGAAGAAGGTAAACCGCTACCAGTGGTGACTATTTAGTCAGCATATTAAGTATTTGTGGGCCCACTCCCACCAAACGGGTGAGTACAGCACAAAGCCTTTTTTAAGGTGGTTCTGAACGCATGGCCGTCGTCCGGACACGCCCGTCGGCTCCAAAAGTGCCTTGGGTCCCGTCGGTATTCCCCTAAAAAAGGGGGCCTCAGGCGCCAGATGATAAACTTATCCCTTTCAAGCCTATAGAGACGAACCCCTTAGGCTCGGGGAGGGTTGGCCGCGTGACGTGAATGCTGGGCTCCCCGGCACCCACATCAGGCAGACTCGACCGAGTAAAACGCCTCCGCCAGAGGCACTTTGCATATTTTACGGTATTTGTTGCCCGCCCAACCAAACAGGAGGGTATGGCACAAGGTCTTTTTTAAAGTGACTCCAGGTACAGAGTCGTAGCTCAGTCAAGCCTGACAGCTCCAAAAATACCTCGAGTTCCGTCTGCATTCCCCTAAAAAGTTTCGTCTCAAGCACTTGGCGATAAACCTAACCTCTCCAAGGAGAGTTAGAGTTAGGGGGATCACTCCCTTAGGCTCGAGGAGGATCGGCCGCGTGAATGCTTGGCTTCCTTGGCACCCACGGCAGGTAGCCTCGACCGAATAAAATGCCATCGCCAGAGGCAGTTAGCATATTTTACCTACACTCATAATAGCATCCAACGTATTCATGAGGTATGGTACATACCCATTAATGTTCATAGGTAGGGTATATAACAATGTTTTACTTTAAAAAAAAGGTCTTTTAAACTCGCTACTCCGCTGTCCCGTCGGATGAATAATCAGCTATTTCCATGCAGAAAACATACTCTAGAATTGATCAACACCCAAAAACAAATAGAGTTGACATTCATGATGTTTTTAAAAACTATACTTACAGTACTTTTTATCAGGCAGCCAAAAGATAGCAACATACAGCAGTCGATAGATTGCTGTTCAAACAATATCCATCCTTAATGAAGTCGATTAAATACTAATTCAATAATTAATCTTCCAGTCACAATATGACTGCCAGTTCCATTAATAATTAATTAGTTGATGAATAAATTCTTCATATGTCACGCAGAGAAACGACCTCGGTAAGGTCATATTTTTTTATCTAGTTTTAGTATATGCATGCATGGAAAGAGAATATACAAACTAATAACGCTTTCACATTGAGTAACGGAGCCTATATTTCCGTTATAATAGTAAGGAACACAAACTACTGTACAAACGATGGCCGAGGTCTTTACAATAACAGACTTTTCGTGTCGCTCATTTGCAAATGTGAAAAACGAAAGCTTTTAAACCTTTGGTTGTATAGACGTGTGTGTGTGTGTGTGTGTGTGTGTGTGTGTGTGTGTTTCATTTTTCGGTCCCAGTGAAAATTCTTTCTTGCTCAAAGCTTTTTCGGGTTGGCTAGATTTGTCATTGATCCCGGCAACTCGAATTACTTAAAGCATTCAAAGAGTTTTTCGGGTAACTGAACTCATTTTTTCTTCTTATTTCTGCGGTTCACAACTCATTTAGAGTGACACATTCTGCAGCATTCCTCAAATGTACTATTCAAAGAGAGAGAGAGAGAGAGAGAGAGAGAGAGAGAGAGAGAGAGAGAGAGAGAGAGAGAGAGAGAGAGAGTTCCCTTTTTTACAGCAGGGTAAAGCAAAAAGCAAAAAACAAAGCAAGACAAACAAACAAACAAACAAACAAACAAAAACCCAAACAAAATACAAACTAGCAAAAAAACATTTAGCGCTTGTTGTAAATGTTATTATACGGTTGACAAAGTTTATTCCATCGTGGTGTAATGGTTAAAGCGATGCACTGCGGAATCGTAGTAAGTGAGTTCGAACTCTCGTCATGCTATTACGTTCACTTTCGGGCAAAGACCATTGGAAAAGGTATGAACCCGCTTATCCTCCCGGCTATGGGTTAAATAGTACCACTACTGTTGACTTTGGCATTAAATAACCTACAAAAGTTGATGTGACATTAAACAAAAAAACCAACCCAAAACTTTCTTTATTGAACTAAAAATCTCATTCTGCATTCCTGTTAAACAACAAAAACCGAAAAAGTTAAAATCCACATTAATCTGACTTATGCATCCAAAAAAAATCTGTTTTCTAATTCTTTCAGTTTTCTAACATTGCACTGGCAGTTTCTGTTACTTAATCAAACTTTCTTTCAGAGAGTGTACTTCTTCCTCAAGATATCTTTTCTGATCTACTAGATTTTACCCATCCGTGTTTTTCATCAAATTCTCTTAAACATTCTTTCTGGAATGTATCCTTCACAAAAGAAGACAATGTCACTCGAAGTATATTTGGTAATAGCTGCTTTGACTCTATCAACATTTATTGTATTTTTCTATTCTTTACCCATCTGATATATTAATATATATTTAAACTTAGTCTACAATAGAATCATGCAGAAGCAAAAAGATTACGCGGCGCTGTCTTCAATAACAGAGGAGTTGGTAAATCTTTCATCAGTGTCGATATGAAACCCGATAAAAAATATCCATTGCAAAGAAGCATTGATAGAGCTTCGTGGCACTTACGACTGAGTGTTTTTATATCGAGCTAAACCCTTCATTAACAAATGATTTGAATGATTGATTATAGCATATATTTAATGTATTTAATCAATTAATAAAACGAAGATCATTGAATATATTCCAAAATCAGAAAAATGACAGTTGTTACATAAATTGCTTTTGATCACGTAATTAACGACTACTACTACTACTACTACTACTACTTGTGACTAACACACTCGAAAGCGACATTGCGCTGTTACGATCACTTTCGAATTAAAACCCTTCGGAAATATATGAACTCCCTTAACCCCCCCCCAGCTTTGGGTTAGATAGCACAAATATTTTTCTTCCACAAGGATGGCTTTTGTGTAAAATACCCCACGAAGGTTGATATGCCATTAAATAAAGTAACCGAACCAAACCAAACCCGACCAAAATATTCCTCCTTCTCCTCCTACTACTTTAACTGCTGCTATCTGATACTATTTTCATGTTTATGTATATAAAATGGAGAGACAGACAGACAAACAGAGATGTTTCTTTGTTTAATGGCATATTAACCTTTGGAGGTTATTTAATGCCAAAGCCATCCTTCAAGAACAGTAGTGGTATTATTCAACCCATAGCTTGAAGATAAGGTGGTTCTTACCTTTTTCAAGGGTATTTGTCCGAAGTTGAAGAGAGAGAGAGAGAGAGAGAGAGAGAGAGAGAGAGAGAGAGAGAGAGAGAGAGAGAGAGAGAGAGAGAAATCACCATGAGGATCAAATGAAACTATGGAAAGGGTAAAACTATCAGATTTGCGTGTTATATAACACTCTAAGGAAAATGTCTTATTATATAAAGTAAAATTGGGACATTTGTTCAAGCTAAGCTTAGCTTAGCATAGAATTTTAACGGTGGAATAATCAGTGAAAATAGAATTCTCTGAATAACAGTCGATAGACAATCTCTTACTAACCTATCAGCATTTTTATAGGAAATTCAGTGACACTAAAGTACACCTGATGGTGAGGCTCCAGTTCTAGAGCATTCGTTCAGTACCATTACTTCCAGGTCCACTCTGATCCATGCCTCAAATAAATGTTTGCAAATTATTTGTATTTGAAAGAAATACTTGAGTTCATGTAATCCTGCGCAAAAAATTTAAGAAACTACACAAAAAAATGTTAATATGAACATAGAATGTACGCAATTTCCTAACCTCTTGGCATAAAATAAACCTATTGACTCCTGTTTGACGTGCCATTACAATCAGTTAATTAAAGATAGGAAATACAGTGTACGAGATTTGCGAATTGGCCACTCAGACAGGGATGATAATAATTAAGCTATAATTGGCTGAGAATGTGAAAAATATTCGTTTCCGTTTTGGACAGTTGATAAAAAACTAAAAACACCACAGTTTATTTGGAGTCGTTGTCTTTATTAATTCAGAATAAACTCTCTTGAGAAAAGATTCCGATATTCTCCCATTTTGTTTTGAACAAAAGTGAATTAATCGGTTTAATCCAGAACGGTTGAAGAATATGAGGATTGGGTTGCGCTAATGTTTCAAGCTTACCTTCAAAATTAGCATACAAAACGTTAGTTTTAGTTGGCCTTGAACATACGTTGATTATTGGCATCAGTGGGAGGTATACAACGTTGTCATGATTAATATCAAAGTGTCTAAGAAGTTTAGTTTACACCAGTAAGTAAATAACGTCGTCATGATTAATATCGAAGTGTCTAAGAAGTTTAGTAAACACCAGTGATTTGCTATTAAAAAAACCCAAATAAATCGGAAAACTTCAGTAAAATTATTCTATTCTGTTCAAATATATGCTCAGTTTGCATAAAATTGTCACTGCTTAAATTTTAAACTTGTTTGTATTGATTAGAAATCAAGACAATAATTTTCATTGATGAATAAGTTTGAATAAAATATTATTGATTATTCAGTTAGAATTATTTACTAGATTTTTAGGCGAATATACAGAATATATCAAGGGAAACTTTTCCTGTTTTATATTGCGTGTGTTCAAGTTGATGTGTAATGAAGTTGAAACTGCAAAGAAAATATGAATTAGATATTTGAGAAGAATTTTGATTTTAATATGAAAAAAAATTATCCAAAAAAAAAAGTACACGTCGGTATCTTAATTTTAAAAGACATTGAGAAATCTCTCACAGATGCCAATTGTGCGAATAAAAAGTACTTTAAAGTGTCAATATGCTGAATAATATTTGCTGCTGTTGCATTGCAAAATGATCTTAAATCAACAGAATTACCACACTTCATTCGACCTCTTTCCAAAGATGACTGTTTTCTGAGGAACAAGATCTTCTCGAATCCGAATCAAATTAATCATATCTTCAATGAAGAATTTTAATGAAGAATTTTTTTAGAAAGACAATTGATAATTTATCATCAAGATAAATAAATATAAAAACACTAAATATTAAAGAAAAATACTTTCATTGAATAAAATAACATTTTTACGAATTTTTAAATTTTTGAATAAATCGGCAATTTCCTATTGAATTAAAGGATAATAAATGAAAGCAGGGGTTCTGTAGACTGCAATCTGATTGGTTCTTTTATTATATGTTTCTCTTCATTGAAAAACCACCATAAGAGATTCCGATACTTTGGCAATTCTAGATGCCTTCTGACAATGATGATGCAGTGTCGTTTTTACCGAAATATTTCTTCTAGATGTGTCTTTAGGGAATATTCCATCAAATTGCTGCTGAAATGAACAAAAAGGATTAAATTCTAAAAACATTCTCCCCCCCCAAATTTTTTTCTTTAAAAGTACAAGAACCGACCTTTATTAAAAAGTACAGAAAGTAACCTTTATTAAAAAGTACATAAAAGTTAAGTTCTTTGACACCTCGAGCTCTTAAAATTAGGATAAAAATTTATATTTATTTTCATACCGTTATTTTCTTTTTTAAATTGGCTTACTTATTTGTTTCGTCAGAGCTGAATTAATTCACTATAAATTGTTGAAGACCTACTTAACCACTTAAGGATTTTGAGATATGACTGATTTTTTCATGAAAAAATATTGATATTCGTTGGAGTATTTTTATAGTCCTCCTCGTGGGCAATAAAAGGAAAAGTAATCACTGGTAGGATTTGTTGTTTGCTGGTTATAAGTTAAGGAACAAGTCAATAGTCAGGAAGTGCTTAATAAGGATCAAAATTACTATCAATGATTATAAGATTAGCACGGGGGATTTTCTGTTGGTATTTACTTATATAGGTGGGGGGAAATTACTTTCTAAATGAGCTTTCTCTGAAATTATCATTCCAAATATTGACTTTCACCTAGAATGGAATACTCACCGCAGGTGAGAAATTAGAAGCTATCTCAGTCACAAAGTCCAGCTGGCAATATTTTTCTTTGCTAATAATAACCTGTTGTTTATTTATCCCAATCTGTTCCTTTCCTTTTCGTTGAGAGCCTTTTATAAAGATTTAAGTTTTTATTTCTCTCAACTGATATCAGCCAAATCATTTCTTTCTCAGCCTTCCAACTGTATGTAATTCCACTTACAACTTCATATTTTGTCTCTTTCCGCCTGTGGTGTTAATGATAACACTCTCAGTAGAGCATTTCGCATCGCTCGCTTCTTGGCGCCCAATTTATGCACTCTTATTCGCAAAATTGGGTTAAAACCGATTGGAATGATGTCTTGTCGAGGAGGGAATTCACACCCTAATGTGCCAAAACCCCATATCTTTTTTTTACTGATGATCATATGCCAGGTTTTGAAACTTTATTAGAAGATCGGCAACTGTGCAAAAGCGATTTTCAGTTTTGGCTAATTCCTAATCTATAGCAAGCTTAGACTGAACTTCCTAAGTAAAATGTGTGTGTAGGCACATATATATTTTTGCATACAACAACTTATTTTTATCCCTTAAATTTACCTTCATCTTCATTGTTAAACACACAACGTTTCGGCTGATATTCCCTTCAGCCTTCTTCAGTTGTTTCATGTCTAACTCAGGAGTCTACACTAAACCCCTTATTAATTCATGATGATACGTTGTTCTAATTCCGTTAACCATGACCAGTTACAAGTGTTAGTTATTCTCAACTGTTGTTGGGATTGAACCGGCAACCTACAGATGATTTCACTCAGAAGCATCTTTTACACAAGTACCTTATCCACTGCATCATGTAACTTGCTGGACACACGGTAACTTTTATATATCCTCGTATATGCGCAGACATATCTTTATTTTTTATATATGCAAATAATTTTGATTAAGTCAATTTTCAACAATACTTAACACGGAAAACGATATCTACACCCCGACATTATGATTTTAAAACACTGTGAACTAGAATCCTGGTGTCTGAAGTGGCTATCCCATTCCTAACTAGATCTATTCTGCAGCCCCACTTTTCATTCTCTCTCTCTCTCATATATATATATATATATATATATATATATATATATATATATATATATATATATATATATGTACAGCTTCACTTTCCCTAATGCAATCATTACTTAGTTTTGTGCTACTGATATATATATATATATATATATGTATATATATATATATATATATATATATATATATATATATATGACAAGAATATTTAGAATTGAACAGAACAATAGCTTACGTACAGAGTACCCAAAAATTTAGACCCAAGAGCAGCATCTCTCCATTGCACAAAAGAAGTGAGAATAATCGGACAACTTCATAATACTGGTGGAGTAGATAGGGTAATTTTTGTGTTAGTCTTATGTACAAGTTAAACTGATCGTATCTCGCATTGTATCTCCGTGGGGTCAAGTTAAATCAAGAGTCAAGCTTCATTTCTTCACTCCTCGTTTGTGATCAATTTTCCACGTTGGACGCAACAAAAAATGAAGTGGTCCTGGATTTAAAACCCAAGTTAATACATCCCTATTTCTCTCTGTGGAAAGAGTGGTATAGTCTGACGCCATCTTGACACTAGTTATATGAACTGTGTAATTTTTCTTCTGGTCTTACACTTTTACGCTTAAACCCCCATGATCATCTGACCTTGTATGGAAATTGATTTCATTTGAGGTGCATAAATGATAAAATCAGAATGTAATAACGGTGAAATGACACAGTATAACAAAAGGAAATAATATATATATATGAATAGACACTAAATTTCGTGGAGAGAGAGAGAGAGAGAGAGAGAGAGAGAGATAATGGTGTTCTGCAAATATGCAGTGTACCACAAAGTAGAACCCCCAGTGTGGATAAACCTATAAACACAATGACTAACAACACAATCGGTAACTCAGTTTCAAATCCTGCATGAGGTTGTCTACATTTCACTTCTTGCTTATTTCATGAGAAAAGGCGTGAATCCATCTGTTCTCCACCCATATATTCTCCACCCAGCTATAAATAGTAAGGAAACCTGGGTTCTTTAATCTTTAATCAAGAATAAAGTAAAATCTGAATTAAAACCATATTTATTTCGTTAAGAAATTGACCTTGTTTCACATCCATCATGTTGCAGAGGGGTTGGGTAAATACACACATCGGTGAATTGAAGGTTGTCAACATATTGTATATTTGTATATGTAGACCATTAATCTGTTTCTGTGAATCCATTAATGAACCTCAATAGTCGGGCACCCAGTAAAGATCTTATTCAGTCGTTAAACTTTCTAAGAGTGAGTCAATAACCATCGCTCAACAGTAGTAACCCGTGAATATTTCACAATGCCTTCAAAGATGAACATAAAACTGAAACATACACATTTCCTCAATAGTCCTATGGTTATTTACGTAAACTCCAGAACGATGCACTTGGACATAAGTTGTATGAATATAATAAAATTGGTAAGTTGGTGACCATATTGGAGGGTGACCCGAAGGCTCCCTTTTCAATTGCTACTACACCGAAGTGAAGGGGAGGGCGTTACTCCTTTCCCTAGATTGCTCCACTTTACCCTTGATACGTACCTTACATTGCTGAGTGTTAAGCAAGGAGGTATCAAGTACCATTTTTAAAGTCTTTGGTATGACGCGACCTGGGATTGAACCTTGGTCTCCCGGACCATTGGCGAACACTCTACCTACTAGAACAATGAGCCGGTAACTATGAATATAATAAAAGACATCGCAATTTCGAGAAAATGCATCTAATATATCACAAAGGATACTTCACAACAGTGGCCTTGTGCCAGATTAACCTAAGCATAGAAAATAACCACAAAAATAAATAAATGAATAAATAAATGAATAAATAAATAAATAAAAATGTTATGAAGAGAAAAGAATAAAAGGAAAACAAATTTAAGATGAAACAACGTGACTTTTCTTAAAGAGCTTTTAGAATGGCAGAATGAACCATAAAGATCATTTTATTGCTCATCGACCTCTATATAGGTCATAAAATACTACTCATTGAATGGTCATTTTCGTTCAAGGTTTATATTCAATCTAAAGGAATCTTTATTAAATATTAAATGCTTGTAGTACACATAGACACATAGACATACATCCCACTCACGTATATTATGCCTGTCTTTTACACACGCACACACACACATGCGCGTGCGCGCGCACACACACACACACACACACACACACATATATATATATATATATACGTAAAAACATCTACTAATTAATTGACTGATTGATTTTAACGGCATGTCAAACCAAGTAGAGTTATTTTATGCCTAATTTTTTGAGTCGTTGTTTCTTTAAGAGGTTCTTTTATGCGCGGTTCAATCGAATACGAATAATTTTTAAAAACAATCTACTTGACTTATAGAAGGGATCTTAATGGCACAATGTTTTTTTACACTCGGTCCTATCGAATTCGATTGATTTCTTTTTTGTAGGGAAAGGTCTTACCCTTCTGCAGAAGACACAGTCAGCGTATTCTAAGCCCCATTAACTGGTGTATGATTCAAGACTGCGTGTGTTTGTGAGTTTGTGTGTGTGTGTGTGTGTGTGTGTGTGTGTGTGTGTGTGTGTGTGTGTGTGTGTGTGTTTTTAAGAGAACCAGAGAGTGATGTTACGAATTCATACTATTCTATTTCCCTCTATTATTTATGAAATACAATTTGCTATTAAAAATTTGAATATGAAATATAATTAGTTCCAAAAATAATTAGTTTCCTTAGTTACTTTCGAAGTAATCCACTCCCATTAGATATTGATACAACCATCTACCAATGCGAGTAGATCTTTCTCTCTCTTTCTCTCTCTCTCACCTTCTCTCTTTCTCTCTTTCTCTCTCTCTCTCTATATATATATATGTATATATATATATATATCGATAAACAATTGCAGAACGCTAAGCAACAAAGCATCAATGAATTTGATAGCTAAGCGCATCCAGGAACACGTGTTTCATTTCTCGTCACTCGAGTCGCCTCAAACGACATATTTATCATCCAATCCTTGCTAGAAGCGGAAGAAACTACCACTTTTACCTACCTAATTACGCAATCATGGCGCTTTTCTCTTCTTTAAATGCCGGGAATTATTTAGTATTTGCATGTAGATATGATGCTTTCATGATGTATTTGGCTCTAGAGATAGCAGAAATGTCATAAAATAACATCCCCATGTGCGATGCCTGGAAGAGTCTGGGTGGAGTAATCGATGGTAAGTTGATGTTCATTTTAGTGTTTTGTTTAGCATTCTCTCTATCCACCTGGGTTGGTCTTTGTTTATATCTTAGCTCTCTCTCCCCCTCTCTCTCTCTCTCTCTCTCGCTCACATAGTTCATATCTATTTCAATTTGCACAAATGTATTCGTATATTATTCTGCATGAATTCTTGCTTTTATCTATATGCTGATTTGTACATATGTAAAATGGATCGATGCTAAGTTCTCAGCCCAACAAAGAAAGGAAAATTTTTTCTTTTCCATTTTGATAAAACTTAGAAGTTGTTTATACTGTGTAATCACTGGGACGAAATATGCGTGAAAATAAATGTTTCCAAACCATAAAATGAGTAATTGATAAATTTAACATGACATTACCAAAATTATTGCCGTGAAAAAATATTCAATAATAACCAATGAAACCTCATTAAACAGAAAATTTATAAAAACTGCAATGGAACTGAAAACCAATATGCAGATACCTTTTTTTTTAAAAAAATAAAAGGAAATGCCTTGCAAAAAAAGAAAAAGAAAAAAAAACTTTAAAAAATTGTTTAAAAAGCATCAATACAAAAGACGGAAAATATACTTGGGTATATTAGATTTGGTCATAAAACAAAGTGTATCTACATTTGGCATCATTAAAAATTGATCTGTTATAAAGAAAGAGAATACATAAATGGGTGAACATAAGTTTATGCATTTACCCAACCGCTCAGACACAGGCAGGTTTCAATACAATGTCAATTTTTCACAAAAGCACACCTAGTTTGAATTTAGAGTTTTTCTTCTCCTAGACTGGTTGCCATGTCAAGTCTAAAGAGACCAGTATGTCCTACTATTTACGCATAGCAGGGAAAGAAGAGATCGATTCATGGCTTTTCCAGTAGCATTAGACCAAACATCTTAGTTCAGGATTTGAATTCGGTTCATCGAGTCCATTTTCTAAGACAATAACAGTTACATTATATTACGTTATGTTACGTTATGCATAAAAATGAATGTAAATGTGTTAATAATAAATGTGTATGACCTGATAATTAATGTATATGTGTTTGAAGAAAAGTGATTTGCGACAAAAAAACCCCCCTGAGAATCTGTAGAAAACTATTTATAAATGATGTATTTCAGATTATGAATGAATTAATAACATCTGACTTAAAAGGGATTAGTTTTAATATTTAACCTTTGGTGAACTTGAATGGCTTCTGATTTCGGATTGCCCTTGTCACAAGTGGCTCTTCCTGTAAATCTTAGGCACCTCTGATGGTGTAACGGCTTGCAAGCTAGACAAGCGACCCTACACGAGTGAGTTCGAGTCTCATTGGGTGCCCCATTCATTTGGCCTTGTGCCACATCGAAGCAAAGAGCTTTGTAAATTACCTCTTCTTGTAAATCTTCGTGGCAAAAATAATGTCAAGAGGTCTGGTTGTTTTTGCATGAAAGTTGCATGAAGAAACATATAAACAAACATTTTCGATATTGGCTGAGACTGTGTGGCCCGGACCAAACAAAACAATTGACGTATTAGACGCAATAATATATTTTAATATTAAGAAAACCAAATACATTTCATTGGTTGACAATAAATGGTAAGCGTATCACGGAAATTCTTGATGATTTTGAATTATATTTTGTTACTAACTCCTTCTGAATCACACACACACACACACACACATATCTATAGAGAGATCAGTAGAAGGAAAGGCCATAAGATGCTTTTGGAACTTTTTCCTTGCATACATTTTAGTTAAGATGTGTGCAAGATATATGCAAATGTGTGTGTGTGTATGTGTGTGTCTCTGTGTGCCTTTGAGTGCGCCTGTGGATATGTGTGTCTGTCTTTATGACAATGGTATATTTATGCGTATATGTGTTTAAATATCTGTTTGATTGTACATGGGTGCATATGGGCGTATATTTTCTTATGTATATGTGCGTTAGTGTCTGCGTGTGTATGTGTGTGACTGTGTGCATGCAAATGTATTTTTGTTTATATATGATTGCGTATATACATATTAAGTGTATGCATGTATTTCGCTGTCTATTTGAGTAGGTTTATTTACCAACATATCCGCACAAATAGGATGGGATACAAGGTCAGTTTTTAAGCGGAGTTTAACAAGTCTGAATTCAAAGTTTTCCTTCTTCTTGATTGGTTTCCATACCAAAGTGAGAGTCTAGTCTGCCCTACTATTTACTCATAGCTGGAAAGAGATTAGTTAGATTCAGAACTTTCCCAAGGGTATTAGAGCAATATGAAATGCAAGCAGCTTTGTTTAGAATTTGAATTCGAGTCACCATATCTATTTCCCACGACGTAAGCGATTACACCACAAGCGCGCGTGTGTTTTTATCTATTTATGTATTTCTGCAACTTGACAACCGACATCTTTTCTTTTAACCGTTGAGAAATGATTACAATTTTTACCTGCATTAGCTGCCGAAAACAACATGACCACTGCTTTTTGAAATAAACATAATAACAGCAATAACTTTCCAATTGTAATATTGTTCCTTCAAGTTCAAGTCAAAATTTCTTGCTAAATTAATGTTTTTTCACTATCCTTGATTTGTCAAATTGTTTACGTCAAGAGATTCATATGGCTGGGGGTCGCATTGCTTAACATAAGTCAAAGAGAGAAAGTAGACAATAAGAAGATTGGCACAGGACAATTTTCCAAGAGATCTGAGTATTTATTCTTTGAAAATTTGTATCATAACTTTTGGTTTTTAGCTGAAATTGACCAACAGACTAAGAAAATGCGACTATTTCAGTCACCAAAAAGGATGTAAATCTAAAAAGAAATTTTAATGAGTTTAGTGTAGTCAGATACTGACACAAGTGAAAGTAATCGACGTTAGAAGGTTGCCATACACCATGTTTGCCTTGAAAATTACAATTGGAAGAATTTTATTTAAGTTCGAACATTAAACTCTGAAGCTATTAATAAATATACAATTACCTCACCCATTAAACAATGCTGTTTTGATGGATAAGAGTGTGTTTTGAAAAAACAACTTAATATACATTGGATAATATCAATCTTATACTCTATGTTAAAATCAATATTCCAAAATATATTTATTCTTAAAGCGATTCTTGATTTAAGAAAAAAGAATTATGGCGACAGAAGTATTGAAGACAACTGTTAATTTAAATTTTAAAATAAGTTTTTTTTTTTACTTACTTTATCTTGTAAAATCACTGGCAGGTTATTTTGTATGGAGACAGCAACTGAAAAAAGAGGATGAAAAAATGTCTCACTTGGAAGTAATTGAGAAATAGATAAAAAATGATACTGAAAACGAATAGAAGACATAGAGGCAAAATAAGAGTATAATAAGAGAGAGAGAGAGAGAGAGAGAGAGAGAGAGAGAGAGAGAGAGAGAGAGAGAGAGAGGAGGGGGAAAGATGAAGATGAAATAGATACTGTCTTGGCTTCTTATTTCCCAGTGGAATCCATGATCAATATTCGCTAAATGTCCAGATGTCGAGTGTTGATTGTCAATACAAGACAGACGGGTCCACCAGTTTTGCATTGTTTGACAAACCTGAGAGAATTTAAGCTCTTAAATATTTGTAGTCAGAAAAAGAAACAAAAAATGCTTCTCATTTTCAATTTTATTTCGACAGAATTCAAAAGTAATAAAATATGTACCTCCAAAATAAAACACAAAACAAGACTGCAGAGACTAAGGGTTTGCTCATCAATTATATCATTTGTATTTGCGGCATACAGCTATATTTGTAGAAATCTTTAGGTCTGCTTTTAGTTAGGAACAAGGGCGCCAGACTGGGGCCTCTCAATAGGGAAAACAGATGATTGTATTTACTTGTTCAAGCCAGTTTCTATCTATTACACTATCTAACGTATGTATGTAAATGTATTTTAAATACTTTTATCATTCTGTGTTTGAGTATCTTGCAACATATATATATATATATATATATATATATATATATATATATATATATATATGTGTGTGTCTGTGTGTGTGTGTGTGTGTGTGTGTGTGTGGATATGTATGAACACACACGCACACACACGCATATATATATACATCTGTGTGTGTGTGTGTGTGTAGATATATATGAACACAGAGAGAGAGAGAGAGAGAGAGAGAGAGAGAGTATTTATGGGGGAGCTCCCGTAGAGAAGTGGCTAACGTGTTGATTTACGATATCGTACTAAGAGGGTTCGAACTCCCCCACATTCAGATTAATACCCATGAGAAAGATATGAACTATGTTATCCCCCAGCTAAATAGTTAAATAGATTAAATAGCACAACTGCTGTCCTTTGGCATTGAACAACCCTAGAATGTTGATTTACCATTATTTAAACTAAGCCAAACCAAACCTCAATTTCTACAATGGAAAGAAATGAAAAATAAACAAAATTTAAATACAGTTTTCAGTGTTTGTATATCTACTTCAAAACTGTAAATTTTCTTCCAAGCCTTGATCAAAATAGAATTTAAAATCGGTTTTTTTTACACTAGCAGTTGCATAAGTGAATTTCAGGAAATCTATACGATCCTTAGACGTTTGTATAGATGTTACTCTAATTCAGTTCAGTCGGTTGGAGTTGTGGAATTACTTTTATCGTATTCGGGGGGGATTGATTTAGGTATTGTCCATAGTTGTATGTATCCCTAGTACTGTTTATGACGTTTGCTTTTAAATGTAATTCTGTCGAGGAGACTTACAATCCACCTTTCTGTCACAAGTTCAATAGCTCAGCATTTAAAAAAAACATTCATGCCCAACAACACAACTACGAAAAATTCTCACCGACAACACAACAATACTCGAACATCAAAATAATAAACAAAAGCTTCAGATTCTCGAAGCACTATATATTAGAAACCTGCAACCAGCACTTAATAGAATTATCTTTCAAACCAGTGCTAATGTACTTAAATGTCTTTAGCTACTGGCACTATTTACAGAATTACATTTAAAAGCAAACGCCATAATCTTCAACGGCAAAGACGTCCTTACACAGTAGTAATTTGCTAAAACAAAAGTTTCATCACTTTTGTAATAGATTCTCCCCTGATGATGGCCCAAAGTCGGGCGGAAAGTACTCGGGATACATACAACTATGAACAATACCTAAATCAATTCCCCCAGAATACGATAAAAGTAATACGGGAATTCGAACGGATCCAGAAGAAAATATGTAGGCATAAAATGTCTATTATGTTTAATGAAATTTGCATTAACGAAGAAATGTTGCCTAAATATACATATATATACATATATATATATGTGGGAAGCGGAGAGGTTGATAAGCATTTGGTAAATGTAAGAATAATTTTCTTTGAATTACTGGTACTTGAGATATAATCTTCAAATCATACTCGTACGAGTGTAGAGACTATGCGAATGTAAGGAGTGCAGAAATCGCACAAGACCATTCCCTGTACGATGCAATGTATTTATAAGTGCAGTAATTGTGAGAATGCAGTGTATACATAAGTGCAGTGAGAATGCAAGTGCACTATATCAAAGAAGACAGAAAATGTGGGTATGTAATACAAACACAGTGATTTCAAAGAGGTTTGTGGTTGTTGGAATAAAGTGATGGTAAGAGTGCAGTAAATGTGTGAATGCAGTGAGTGTCAAAGTACAGTGATTGTACAACTGCAGTAATCTTACAAATACAGGGAGAGAGCTTGTGCATTCATTTCATGGGTGCAGTGAATGTGCAAGTAAATTTAATGGCAGGTTCAGTTATTTCAAAAATGTGCAAGTGCAGTGATCATAGAGGTGCAGTGATAGTACAAGTGACATAAGTGTCAGGGTGAGTGTATGTCATCATTAACAGGAACTCACTGAAAGAGGCGCAATCACATTAACCTTAATTCTGAGCTTTCCTTCTCATAAACTTGTTGCCATACCAAGGTTAGACAGCTTAGCCTGCCCTACTATTTATCCATAGTTGGAGGGAGATAATTGGATTCATACCTTTTCCAGGAGTATTAACGTTATGGGAAATACCAGTAGCCTTGTCCAGGATCTGAACTCGAGTCACTGTGTCCAATTCCTACACATTACACAACGATCGCCTTGTGTATGTATGTACATATGTATGAGTGCGCGCGCGCGCGCGTGTGTGTGTGTGTGTGTGTGTGTGTGTGTGTGTGCCAGTCGGAATAAATTAATTTTGCAATAAGCTATATATATATATATATATATGCATATGGCGAATCAGTTGATTTCCATACTAATCTAAAGCGTTAATTTTGTGAAAAAGAGAGGATCAAAATTTGAATCTGTATTTTTGTACTTTTCACCGGTCAACACCGGACTTGACTGACGATATTTGATTTTCCTCGCAAAAACTTGTAGGATCAAAACCAGAAATATCTTTAGAAATCTTTGCCCTTCTAAATTATCAAAAATGTATTTTTTAACCAATTAGAATTAAAAATAAATTAATCCACTTTTGATCTAATTTGAAAAATATCTAAATCTAATAAATAAAACGATAATATACGCTATTATCTAATGTGCAATAGACATTTTTCTACCGCTTCTCACATTTCGTATTTATTTCTATAGACGGAATTTCAGTTACTTTCCGAAATTCAATTCCTTCAAAATGTTTTTTTAATTTCAACATCGTATAATTATTTCTACAAGCTAAATACATCTCTCGTGTTTACTTTACGATAGAGCTGCTTGTGGGGATATAACATTTCTTACTGATGATAATTAACACTTAGCATTACACGTGCATATTAGAGTATAAATTTATGTTGTCTCAACATAGTGACATACACACACAAAGATCTTTTACTCAATTATCATCTAATTTTAAAACAATGCAAACTGCTATGAACTATTTTCTTGTTATTAATATTTTTAGACATATCAACGCTTTAACTATTATTACATATTCTTATCGAGAAAATAAACTAACTTTTCTCGTTTTCAACAAACTTTTCACTCATGTTGAAAAAATAAAATTTATTAAATTTGAAGAAATGTGTTTCATTTAATCATTTACCATCTTTTCTACCACACACACACACACAGACACAAACACGCACAGACACACACACAGATGAAGAGAAGTAGAAGAAATAATCCAAATTTGATGAGTTTATTTGAAAGTCGATGTTGAACGTTTCGCTTTTCACGTTTTTCAGGACTTCAACTTTATGAAAAGTGTTGTTAAAATAGCGATGGATATTTGATGAAATTCCAAGAGATAAGTTTGTTGATAACATAGAGTCCCTTGATTTTCTCACTACCCTTCCTATCGTCTATCACTTTTGGCAAGTTCTCTAGACAGGATTCAGTATCCACATAATGTTAGTGTATGTACGTCTTTGTTGGTCGGCCAACTGTGGTATATCCATGTGCAGAAGACCATTGACAAACATCACTTATGTGTTCGTCCATACTTCATCAGGAGTGCCCAACATGTCTTGTTCGTCTTACTTGGATAGTTTGTGAGATGGGAGGTAAGTAGCCATACAGCTGTTGTTTTGTGGGTTGCTGGTTGAAAGATTTGTTCAAAACAGTGCAAATGTGAAATAATTTTCTTTTATTTGATCTATTGGTGTTCTTGGAAGATATATAGATATGGTGCTAATGTATTTCCTTGAAAGACTCCAGCAACAATGTCAAAGAAGTCGCGGGAACGAACCAAGCAACATTATAGCATTAAGAATTACTTTGGGGAGACCATATAGAAGTTGTATGAACTGGATCGATCTTCCCTCTTTTTATAGAATCAAAAACATTGGAGAAATCTACGAACAATATTGTAGTCTAAAGATTTTTTGCCCATACTCCTTTCATAATTCAAAGGATTGTCAGAATACGTGCCGTTGTGGATCGATTTTTTTTAAACGTCATTCAAAGAAATTTCTTGATTTCAGGCCAGAAGAATTATGACTATGTAGTTCTTAGTGATTCTGAGATCATCTTTTTCAGGGAAGGGGAGGATGCAGTCTTTTGTCCATTGTTTTATTGTGTTTTATTTATGCACAACGTTGCATAATTGAAGAAGTATGTCGTCAAACTTTCTTGTCTTTCATACTTCTGGAGGTATTTCATTGAGGCCTACAGCTTTTTAGTCTTTAATTTTTTCAGTACTGCGCCCTATGAATTATCCAAGATTGATGTATAGTTCTCCATTAATAATTTCTTTAGTAGGTTTATCAGTATTTTCAAGAGGGTTTCCCAGTAGAAACTTGAAATGTTCTTTCCACTTCTGAAGTCTTTCTTCTTGGCTAGCAGCGTTTAGTTTTGCTCTGAAATTGCTTTTCCTTCTGATCACTTCATTTTCTGTCTGCCATACCAATCGTGATTGTCTATCTTCAACTGAATTTTTGATTTTATTGATTTGGTCTTTGATGTATTCTATTCTATGGGCTATAGTATAGAAGAAACAGGTAATTGCTTATGATATATATATATATATATATATATATATATATATATATATATATATATATATAACTTATTTTGCGAGCCGCGACACCCTGACATGTTTGGTTACTGAGTGTCAATTCTCTAGGTTTTGATGATTTTAGTGAACACATCTTCCCGATGTAATGAGACAAAACCCCGAAAACTCTGTCTGATTTAAATTGATCAGTACGGCTTTATTATCAAAGTTCTCTATAATCGTGCGTACCAAACGAAGATTATCTTAGATTGTGCTAACTTTTAGAGCACAAAAATGTTCAGCAATAAATGTTGAAACCAAACTGTAAATGCATGTTAAATGATGGTTTTTGTGAGGATATCTGGGGAATGCGGTGCAAAGCGATATCTTCTGCATTTTGTTATCGAGGTTTCTTTTCTATATCAGGAGCCTTGCAAACTTTTCGTTTCCTGACCTGATGCGACTGCTGTGACTTTTCAGTTTCGATATACATGACTGTAGAATTTCTCCTACAGGTTTGTTTGTGTCCTGTACGTGGAGTTCTTTAAGGGACAGGAGCTTTTCTGCTTCGTCCAACCTTTTCTCTCTGTCAACCATTCTTCTTTTGTCTTCGTCAGTTCCAACGCATGTTTTAGACGTAAAGAGTGTCGACTGTGCCCCAACAAAAACAGACATGACTCTTTTGTACCGACTGTTTTATCCTGGGCCATGGATGACGGGAAAATTTTCAGCGTATGGACCGGCACTTTGTTTGTGAAAGGTGACCAACCTCTCCACAACCACAGCAACTCAGTTATCTCCTAATTACATTTAGCTGTAGTCTACGCCCATCCGCGTCCAACCATGTTCATTCTATCATGATTATCCATAGTTATCAACCCAAAAGAGATACGTTTCCGACCCCGTTACGACCTCGTCGTGGTAACAATTTGACGAACGCAAAGGTTTATCAACATCTAGGTAGCAAGCAGTCGCTGGGAGAAAGAAAAGAAGTATGGAAACTTGTGACAACCGCGTCTACTAGACAATTATAATCAACATACCTTAATGAGAAAAATGAGCAGACAAAGACATTGAATTTTTTCCTGGTTCTAACATGCTTGTTTGCAGGGTCACGTAGTCTAACGCTCCCCTTGGAACGAACCTCCCCAAATTAGGGCTCGTAAACTTCCGTACCTTACATCTTCGTGGCTGGTATCTACTGACGTCTTCCCTTTCTTGCGTCTTGCCATCGACTTCCGAAACTATACAAGTTGTCCCCTCACTTCCGCCTCTCGCGTCCAGAGCAGAAACATCAAGATCCACTCGCGCATGCGCACGAGATTTCGAATCTCCAGTTTTCCTTAGTCATTTTCGGCCTGGTTATTCAGTGAATACTGTCTTATTTATTTATTTATCTATTCGTTCAATTTCCCATGGGCCGTTCAGTTACCTTACACTTAACCATTAAAATATTATTCTAGGTTTGCTTTTATGAGAACAAAGAAATCTTCCCGATTCAGTCGCAGCACGTCCCGAAAAGATTCATCCCATGGATAGCGTTTTTACCCTTTGACGGATCAGAGATCTATTCACTTTTTCTTTTGTGGATTTGGCAATTTTTTTAGATGTCAACCGTAAAGATCTGGATCTCTTCTTCTAAGCTTGTCGAAGTTAATCCAAATTGACAAACACTTTCTTATATTTTACAAGTTAGGTAAACTGTTTGATTCGCTCATTTTAGTCTAGTGACGTTGGCTGATAGTTATTTTTTTGGTGGAAGGAGGAGTATTACAAAATTTGGGAGAGTTCCTTATTTCTGATGATTGCTTTTCTGTTTCTTTTTCATTTTTGTCTTTTTGGCCTTTTTATTATCGACCACCTTTCATGGGGGTTTTAAACAAAGGATTTATGGCCCTGGGAAAGAAAGAAAGAATGAAAGAAAAGTAAGTCCTATCTTTTGTAGTAGTAACCAAAAACCGCGTGCAGACACGACAGTTTAGGCCTTGTGCTACGTAAACTCCGATGCAAACCAAAAAGGACAGTCAAAAATATGTCCAAATAAAGATGAAAAAGCAGACAGAAATTTAGCTAGTGTTAATCGAAAAAGAGCCGTGTATTTTCGTCGAAAACATTCCACCACGATGAAAAGTTGAATAGCAGAAATAGGAGTAAACATATATCTAAAACTAATCAGCATGCCAGTGGCTTAACAGCCAATGAGCATTCCTCCTTTTGTGTTCGTCTTATTCATATATTGAGACGACACGAGTTATGCTGATTTTAATGCGACAAACCGTTATCTCATCAGCATCACCAGTTTCTACTTGGCTACAACCAGGTTAGTTTTTATCCCTTTTATTTCTACTTCATTTTCTTGCAATCTGTTCCGTTTGATTCATTAGCATTTTTGCACGATTTTTATGCAACTTTTGTGATGTACATTATGACTTTTGTTTTTACCGAACCAATAATGCAAATACTTGTTAAGGTTTAACTCAAATGAATATCCGACAAAACTACCCCATTCAGCTCACAATGGATTGGCAAAACATTATTTTGTCAGCGATATTTACTTAGTTTTCTTCCGTGTAAAATGCAAAATACTCATCCTAAGACACTATGAGTTACCAAAATATTAACTGCTTTGTAATGTTGTCAAACAGGATTAAATATGTTGTTTCCTAATTTGCGCTCAGCAGCTTTATCCTTAGTACGGATGTAAAAAAATTTCCCTCGCCATCTTACGGGTTTTTCTTTTAAGGTTTAGAATAGTTATTCGTAAAATGCGCTCTCTCAATCATTCTTTACAAAGAACGAGGGAACTCAATTTGTCTTGCTTGAAACATATTCAAGCCCACAACATGTGCTTCTTAAAACATCTTAGTATCTATCTTTAGAACTCCTCTTAGGAACGCTGACGCCTTCGGCCGGTCTCTTTAAGTCGGTGACTCTACCGTTTCGCCAGATTGCTCTCAAGTTCTTCCAAAGTAACCGAAGGAGTCCTGGACAGCACTTGTATACTCTGCTGAGTCCAGGTGCTGAGGCTGAGCTTCTAGCTTTGCCCACAACCTGTACTTTTTTCAAGGTGGTTATCTTCGTATCAAACTCCATCTCTAGTTCTAGGTTTATCTGTACTTAGTTTCGATCGAGATCCTGGTCTCAATTTGGATCTTTGAATGTATTATAGAGGAAGACGTTTATTTCCTCAGCCGTGCATTCAAAGCCCTTATATTCAAACAGTTTCCGTGAGAAGCCGAAGGGGTCTGTAATTAAATTAGCCAATTTTCTGACGTCTTTTCTTCGACTTTACGTTTCTGTTCCACGGGAGATTTTAGGTTTAGTTTGCTTTCTTCGTGTGTTATCTAATGCCAACGCCATTCTTGTAGAAGAACAGTAGTGATATTAATTGACTCATTGTTGGAGGGGATAAGAGAGTTCATGCTTTTACCAATGATATAAGTCCGAAACTGAATGTAATAACATGATTGGAGTTCGAACTCGTTTTCGACGATGTCACAGACATGCGCATTAGCTTCGAAGCCACGAAGACTCCCTCCAGAGTTCTTAGTTTTACCACGTAATATACTTCTGTTTCTTTTTTGAAGGATAGCTTTCTTTATGGGCTAACTGATTTAAATCGTTTTCTGAATGTTCTCAGTTACGATCTTAACTTAATTCCATTTTCCCTAAGGTTCGTATTGTACGGCTATTTAGACATTTTTGGTTCAACATAT
>OY757925.1:21322195-21344695 GCA_963585895.1 Sepioteuthis lessoniana | reverse complement strand
TGACAGACATAGGAGTGCTTGGTAATTTTTATTCAACTTACTCCCTTAGAAAGGAACGTCAATAATTCTTTTATTCATTTTCTCGTAAGGAAACAAGAAAGATTGAAAAAGAAATTAATGAGACATTCCGTGTCCGTCACATTCAATAATTCTTGTTTGAATATATATATATATATATATATATATATATATATATATACATATATATATTGTGTGTGTGTCTATTAATCTGTGCGCAAGTGCATAGATAGACAACGAGAGAGAGAGAGAGAGAGAGAGAGAAAGAGAGAGAGAGAGAGAGAGAGAGAGGGTGGGGGTGGGGGGAATGTCTACATCATTAAGATATGTAAGTGTATTTTCTTTTAAGAAATTGCGTGAAAACTTTTTTTACTGACAAGAAAACAAATATTTTCTTTTATAAATTCCTATTCTCTATACTGTTTGCAATTCATTCAGTCTTAATATTTGCTGAACGACGATCGCAAAAGTTGTCGACAACACACTAGTGGATTTAATTACACACTGAAAGTAATCCAAAGAAAATGAGGTATGAAAGAGATCAATGATTTGAAGTTTCAGTTGTCTTGGTTAGAATAAAACACAACAATCAGCATTAATATTCTTTCTGATGATTGTAAATCTGTTTTTGACGGTTTATTTAATTTTGATTATCCAGGAAAAATGGTTACAAAGACTGGTAATCTCAGCATAATTGGCACTACTGTCGATCAAAATTGATGAATTTATAAGGGAAACTCAGTGTATGGTATATATATATATATATATATATATATATATATATATATATATATATATATGCGTGTTTGTGTATGTACGAGGGGCCCTCAATAAGTTTCCAGACTTTTTTCGTATGGGCACTTTTATTGATAGTACACACATGAAACTCTAGTCCACTTCGAAGTAGTCTCCTTCGGCTGCAATGCACTTGTTGTACCGTTCCAACAATTTCTGGATGGCCCCATGGAAGTACTCTTGTGTGAGCGTATCAATGACCTTCTTCACAGCCTCTTTCATCTCCTCAATTGTCTCATAACGACAGCCTCTATGTTTTTCCTTGAGCTTCGGGAGAAGCCAAAGTCACAGGGAGCAAGGTCTGGACTATAGGGAGGCTGAGGAACTGTCTTGATGCGCATCTTGGAGTTGTGGACTGGTGCATTGTCCTGGTAGAAATGCCACTGACCCGATATGAAGAGTGCTGGCCTCTTCCGATAGAATCTCTTCCTGAACCCCAACGTAGTATTCCTTGTTGACTGTCTGTCCTGTGGGAACACAGTGAATGTAGATCATGCCAGTGCTGTCAAAAAAGGGATCATCAGAAGTTTGTGGGTGGATTTGATCTGTCTGGCCTTCTTGGGTCTGGGAGAGCCTGCATGCTTCCACTGGGAACTCTGTCTCTTGCTCTCTGGGTCATAGTAGTAGATCCAGCTTTCATCGCAGGTCACCAGAGCATCAAGAACTGCGGAATCTGAATTGATCAGTTCGACCATCTCCCTGCTGTCATGACAACGTCTTTCTTTCTGATCTTCTCTAAGCACCCTTGGGGCAAACTTCGTGCAAATCGTCCGCATCTTCAGTTCCTCGCGAAAAATTGTGCGTACAATTCCCACACTGACATCAAACTGAGCACTTATTGTCTCTATAGACACACGACGGTCCTTATCCATGTAATTCTTTATTTGGCCTATCAACTCTGGTATTCTGACTTCCTTACTCCTCCCACACCTCTCATCATCCCTCACAGACTCCCTGCCTTCCTTAAATCTCTTATGCCGCTCAAAGTCTGATGCTCGATTCATGCAAGATGCTCCAAAAATAGTCTGAAGCATTCTATACGTTTCTGTTGCATTTTTCTCATGTTTAAAACAGAATTTTATTGCATATCATTCTTCTAAAGTTTCCTCACGTCCAGATTGCATTTTTGAAATTCACCAGCTGAGACAATCAGACTTTAGTAGGGTGTATTCCAATTGCTGCTGTAGCCGTTCATTTGAACCTGAAATCATAAGAATTGGCCAGTCCTCTCATAAGATGTATAGCAATAATATACTGAATTTTCAAGAGACTACAATAATTTTAAATGCCTGTACAAAAAAAATGTCTGGAAACTTATCGAAGGCACCTCGTATATGAGTGAGTATATATATATATATATATATATATATATATATATATATATATATATATATATATATATATATATATACTCACCCATATAAATATCAAAACCTTGACGAGACTGATAGCATTTCACATAGCACTAATACCCTTGGGAAAGGTATGAATCCAATTATTCTCCCTCCTGCTATGGGTAAATAGTAGGGCAGACTTCTTCAGCCTTGGTGAGACAACTAGTCTAGGAGAAGGAAAACTCTGAATTAAAACCTGTTAAACTCCGCTTAAAAATTGACCTTGTGTCATATCCCGCCCGAGCGGAGGGGTTGGTATATATATATATATACATTACATTTCTAAAAGAAAATTAAACATTATCACAAATGAAAATGAAATGTATAAATCAACAATCATTAAGTATTATGTATTTAGGCAGCAGTTTTAGACAAGTTTAAGATGAAAAATGAACTTTGTCGTCTTTTCGTTCTGTTCAGTCCAAAATATATATTGTGAATGAAGTTAAGAATTTTATTCAAAGCTCTCCCCCAGATTATCAAATGGGACACCGACACTCGATGATAATGAGAGATCTTACCTGTTTTGTTATGGAAACAAAAACATATACGAATTACCAAAATACATTTCAGAATTTCCGTTCACTTTCTGCTTATTTAATATTATTTTCATGCTAAACTTCCAACTTCCATAATGACTGTTGAATATTAAATAGTTTTCACTCCAATTTAAATGAAAAATATGAGACTTAATTTCATACATATGAATTGTATTCATACATATGAATGTTGAATTATCTAACTTCTGCTTTCAGGCAATTTTATCAAGTAATTTCAAATAAAAATTATTTTCCATTATTTAAAAGAGAATCTTTTGAGTGATGAAGAAATGACTTTATTAGCACACAGAAAAAAGCCAACACATTTCAGCAAAATATGTCACTAATGATGTGCAATGACCAGTAATATATTTAAATAAGAGAAATAGTTGTTTCGAACTTAGCTTTTGGCTCAGGATCTACATTTCTGTTCGTAATTACAATCAATTATGTCCATAAAGATATGAATATCAATTGTTGTTGCTGTCAGCTTTATTAATAGACTGACGACTGGCATATAAATCAGAAATCCTAATCACTTTTAGAAATAGCTCCTACTTTTATCATATCTCTTTTAAGGGTACGTTATGACATTATGTAGGGGATTTATAGAATAATATTCACAGCTAAAGGGAACGAACGGCGTGTACTAAGGTGGATTTTTAGATCTTAAAAACTCATTTTTATGTAGAATATTGTGTTTAAGTCAGTGTACTTCAGACATTACACAAGAATGCTGCGTGCAATCCTGAACAAGTCCTGGCAGCAACACCCCACAAGACACCAACTGTACGGCCACCTGCCCCCTATCACGAAAACTATTCAAGTTAGACGAACCAGACATGCAGGACATTGCTGGAGAAGCAGAGATGAACTCATAAGAGATGTACTCTTATGGATCCCCACACACGGCCGCGCAAAAGCAGGACGACCAGCACGAACGTACATTCAGCAGCTATGTGAGGATACAGGTTGTTGTCCTGAAAACCTGCCTAGGGCGATGAACGATAGGGAGGAGTGGCGAGAGAGGGTCAGGGATATCCGTGCTGCCAGCACGATATGATGATGATGATGATGATAATGATGACTTCAGACATACCCACGGAAACATGCATAAGACTGCGTTTCACGTTGTTATCAGCGTTAATTCCAGTCGCGTTCCTCTTATATTCATTTAAAAAAATACTTACCCCCAATAACCTGTTCTGTTTCGCTAGAGAAATATTGTACCCTTCTAAAATATCATTTACCCACTATTATCATAGTAATTATATATACAAATAGGGTGCGATGAGTAAATTGTCTCAATTTTAAATTGTTAATTCACCCATGCGCTTTGTTTGTGTCAGGTTTTGTCTACTGCACAGCAAACTAGAGTCAGTTGGGTCACAGTTTGTGAGTAAATCAGATCCATCACCCAATTAACTCCTCCAGAAATTAAGAAAAGGTATGCTGTTCTGTTGACATCCACGCCGGAAACTCCAATACGAAAATTTCAGTATTTAGATATTAATCTGAAGACAGTACAGAAGATAAGAAAAAAGAGTTGGATGAGTCCAATGGTGCTTACGAAGGTACAACAGCTTGGAGACCTCACTCTGATCGTTCTGATCAGAAAAGAACTCCCGACTTTCTTGGTCAGATCCCAGCGATGATTAACAACGATCATAGCAAATCAATCAGGTCAATAACGAGTGACATTGGAATTGCCTGAGTTTCTTATCAGGTAGATAGAATAATAAGACATTCTGTATTTTTCATACAAGATGTGAAAGGGTCAATTTTTATTGTGGGCCATGAAGAACGAAATGAAAGGCCGCACTGTAAAGCTTTTGAACAAATTCAAACATCCCCTCTAACCGAACATGCTTTAGTTTTTCTCAGATAAGAAAAAATTTGCCTGGATTAGATGGTAAATCCATGGAATAACAATTGGGTTGCTTTGTCCCTGAAAGATGTACAGGGATTAAATCAAAACCAAACACTCAGTCCACATTATGGTGTCTGGGATGGTACTAGCAATGGTGACAAATGACTCGATTCATCTTCCCACATTGGTTCAGATTCAGCACACAAATGCTCAGAGGAGATAATTTTTGGTAAATATATCTGATGAAATTAGATGTCAGTGTTTTTTCCTCTTTCGCGTAATTTAGATGATAATTTATACATACCACCCAATATATATCATGGTGACTATATATATATATAATCAGGAATAATTGATAAAAGAGTGATTTAATCCAATCTTGATCTTCATTTTTTCAGTGGATGATTTCGTTGTTTGCCGCTGAACCAAAGTGTATTTTGTTCATATATATTTACTTTATTTAATTCAAGGAAACACCACTCCATGGCAATAAAGACATTTTTGTTAATAAAATTGCTTTTTGAAACCGTAACTGACTTTAAACTTGAAGTATCAAAACACAAAATCACATGAATATAAAATAAATCAAAGAGTGGATTCCTTTCCATAATGCCTTATTGGTTAATTGGACTTTTGCATTATAAGAAGTGATTTTTTGTAACAAATATGGATTATCATGTATTAAGTTTTCTTTTATTTTTGAACTTTTTTTTATTTGTTCATTTCTTTAGTTTATTCTAGTACATCTTTTTTTTTTTTTCGTTTTCTTCCAAATCCTTTCCAGCCTCCTTCATCTCTTCACTAACTTCTTCATCACTCTATTCTACTCGCCTCTTCTCCACTTCATTTCAAGTGTGTTAACAAATAATTGAAATAAATCACCACTGCCAATTTCAGGGAAAATAACTCCAACCCATGATGTTCTCGAATTTGGCTGTTTCTCGTGTTACCATTGGATATTTTGCCTACTTCCTGCCGCCCCTGCCACCGCCTTCGGCACTATGTCCCACAGGTCCTTCACGCCGATCGATTTCGTCTTGAGGCAAACGTATTAACGTTGCACCGTTTGCTTCAGCAACGTGCGTGGAATGGAGAGGCATTCTGCTGGCAAGACTTATAAAATGGACAGAATTAGTCATATAAGAAATCGGCAGCGGTTGGAAACATTTTGGCCGATTTCTTTGATTGCTACTCCTTTAGACGAAGGCTCTTTTATATAAATTATACATACATACATACATACATACATATGTATGTGTGTGTGTGTGTGTGTGTGTGTGTGTGTGTGTGTGTGTGTGTGTGTGTGTGTGAGTGTGTGTGTAAGTGTGTGTGTGTGTGTATTATATATGTAGAGAGACAGACAGATATACAGACAGATTGTGCGTATATATACAAATGTATTTACACTTTGTATGTATGAATGATAAAGTATTTTTCACATTACATAAATTTGCGAACACATTAATATGCAAACACACAAACGCGCGCACGCGCAAACACACACACACACACACACACACACACACACACACACACACACACACACACACACACACATATATATATATATGTGTGTGTGTTTCGGTGGTAATATCAAGTAAAGGTTATCAGCGTTGAAAGAAATATCGAAAGACTAATTATTATATTTGGGAAAAACGCGTTCCCTCTTCTGATATCAAGAAAAAAACTTGTTACTGGCATGTCAGAGTGGTTGACTGGAAGGAGAGTATGAGAGTGAGTGTTCTCCCCAAACTATCTTATAGTGACAGTAATCAGACATATGCGAACATTCTTAAGAACATTTACATTTATGCAAATGGGAGTGCGCGCGTGTGTGTGTGTGTGTGTGTTCGCGCGCGCACGTGTGTGTGTTTATATGTGAGCATTATGATACGTTCATTTACTGAGACTAATGTGCTCATTCTGTTTGTAAGATGCAATGTGTCTGCCCTTCTTCCGTCGTCAACACGAACCGAAACTGATTCAATCTACGAAAGTTGATTGTCTTCCGATTAGTTAATTCTTTTCCAACACACAACATCACGCAAAACTCATAAATGGCAACACAAACACAATCGGAAAGGGTCTGCATGGAAATACACTTCAGCAAAACAACTACTCTGTATGTAGAACATCAACTTCCAAGAACAAAGATAGAAGAGTTTAGCTAAATACGAGGATCATTAAGTAAGTTTCCAGACTTTTTTCGTATGGGCACTTTTATTGATAGTACACACATGAAACTCTAGTCTCCTTCGACGTAATCTCCTCCGGCTGCAATGCACTTGTACCGTTCCAACATCTTCTTCAAGGCACCATGGAAGTCCTCTTGTGTGAGCGTCACAGCCTCTTTCATCTCCTCAATTGTCTCATAACGACAGCCTTAAAGTTTTTCCTTCAGCTTAGGGAATAACCAAAAGTCACAGGGAGCAAGGTCTGACTATAGGGAGGCTGAGGAACTGTCTTGATGCCCATCTTGGTCAAATAGTCTGTGACAAGGATGGAGGTGTGGACTGGTGCACGGTCCTGGTGGAAATGCCACTGATCCGATTTGAAGAGTGCTGGCCTCTTCCGACGGAGTCTCTTCCTGAACTCCCTTAAAACCTCAACATAGTAACCCTAACCCTAACCCTTTGGCCAATGAACTCTGTTGTATTGACTTCCTTACTCCTCCCACATCTGTTATCATCCCTCACAGACTCCCTGCCTTCCTTGAATCTCTTATGCCACTCAAAAACTGATGCTCCATTCATGCAAGATGCTCCAAAAGTAGTCTGAAGCATTCCACTCGTTTCTGTGGTATTTTTGCCAAGTTTAAAACAGAATCCTATTGCATATCGTTCTTCTAAAGTGTCCTTACGTCAATATTGCATTTTTGAAATTCACCAGCAGTGACAATCAGGCTTTAGTAGGGTGTATTCCAATTTCAGATGTAGCTGTTCATTTGAACCTGAAATCATAAAAATGGGCCAGTCATCTCGTAAAATGTATAGCATTAACATACTGAATTTTCAAGAGTCTACGACAAATTTAAATGGCCGTACAAAAAAATGTCTGGAAACTTATTGAAGGCACCACGTATTTGAAAAAAATGCCGAGGTTAGTTTGATTCGCACCTGAGATATATCGTAAAAAAGATCGAATGTTTTGTCGTATATACAGCTTTAGAACAGTTTTTCAAATCAGTTTAAACTTTCAAAGACTGCTTTAACAAACCCAGATTTCTCACAAGACGTTCATAAAATGTGTGTATTCCATCCGATGCACTTGTGGAAGGTTGAAAACAGTCGGTTTCTCAAAGTAAAAATGGAGCAAAACGGAATAATCCACGGAGAAGCAATTACATCAATTAAGTCAGAATACTAAAGAACAGCACAGGAAAATCAGACGATTGAAACAACTGCACATTTTAAGCTCTCATCTTCAGCCGGCAAAGCAGAGAAATGAACAACACACCAGGGCCGTTAATTCAAATGTCACTGTACTTAAAACTAAAAATCCCACGACCAGCTTTTACGAGTTGTGCAACGAGTCATGTTCTTTGATTTAGTAGTAGCGAAAGACAAGTAGGATCAAATTTAAGTTTTGTGTTTTGAACAGCAAATGTAAACCTTGGCTAATTGCGTGTAGTTGTTTGGTTGTCGTGAGTTCAATTTTTGGTTGGATAACAAAAGACACCTATCTGTCCAAACAAATGCTTCTGACGTTCTGATTGTTATATTTCACATTTAAGATTTTAAGTTTTAAATTTGCAAATGATTTTGTGCATTTCGGAATTGTTTTTGTAAATTATTTGATTATACGAATGCTTTTTTAGTGAATGGAAAAATATTGTCCAAACGATAAAATTGGATTGAAAAAATAAAAGCATGTACACATCATGACACGTGGTCACTTTTCATTTTAAATTCCGATTGTCGAGGTACTTCTCTTTCTGTCTACTAATTTTCACAACACACACACACACACACACACACACACACACACACACACACACACACATATGTATATATATAAGGAGTAGTAAAACATAAAAATTAAAACAGTTGAAGCGTGATTAATAGTTTCAGTCTCTCTATAGATACTGTATGATTTAAATATATATTGAATAAAGAGGTTAAAATCATAATCGCATTTTAAAATTTAAAAAAGCAACCCACTCTTTTAAAAAATATTTGTTACTATTGTATATGTTATAACGTAGTATATCCAGACCATTGACCTCATCTTTATTGTTACACTCACAACATTTTGGCCGATATGTCCTTTAGCCTTCTTCAAGTGTTTCATGTCGAACTCAGGAGTCCACATAAAATCTCGAACTTTATTTCACCCAAACCGGTAGACTGTTCCGTTAATCATGACTCGGTACAAATGATAAGTTATTGTAAGTTGCTGGGATTGAACCTACAACCATAAGATGATTTCAATCAGAAGCATTTCCAACAAGTCGCCTTATCCACCGGGCTATATGTCTTTGCCGGACAATTCAGAGTGAGTTTTTGGGACTTATAAATCTAATGTCTCCATCAACTCATGAGATACTCCCTCCACTATCATATAAGATGTTTTTGTACCATAACCCATATGGTAATTTTTAGAAAAATAATACTACGTATATATTCCGATGTAACATAAAATGAATATGAAAAGCTCGGTGTGTTGCAAATACAGATCCAACAGTCCTAAAAAGTGTTACAACAGCAGATGCACAGTGTGCACTTATTTAAGATATGATCATAACTGATTGTATTTGAAAAACATCATGTGACATTTACTAAATGGAGCTACCAATACCACTTGCCTAAGTTAACATGCATCACACAGTTGACTGTTCAAAATATTGGAAATATTTCTGCCTTTCAATATAAAACATTAACTACAACCTCACTAACTAACAAACAAATAATAATAATAATAATAATAATAATAATAATAATAATAATAAGAAGAAGAAGAAGAAGAAGAAGAATAGATTATAAAGTTAAGCACCCGTTCACCTAAATCAATAAAAAAAAAACTCTTCTGTGTAACCAAACGAAATTCATCCAATCTACTGAATATTCTGATGTAATAACAGTTAATTAAAGTAAGCTAATCAATTTGCTCAATTAAAATTAATCGCTCTGGCCTTCGTCTGAACGTAATGTTTGATGAAGCCAATTGAAAACCCAGTGAACGTTCTTCTGCATTTATTTCTATCTTCCCTTATAATAAGTGAAACGGGTCGGAGATTGAAGTGGGACCGATAGCAATTCGGTTCAGCGAAGTCGTCCATAATGTTCATTAAAATAAAATATCTTTAACACTCCTAGTTGGTAGCCATTAAAATTTCGAACCAGTTACTTTATTCAAGCCATGGGGGTAGACTGTTCTCATTTTGCTGACCCGTGCTTTAAAATATCTCGCATCAGTTAATTCGTCTTAGTTATTTCGTCTTAATCATTTCATCGTTGTATTGCCACTTTTCTTTCCACTGAAACTGGAGCTAGGGATCGAACTTTCGACTTCCAGATAGTCTCCAACTCTAATTTAACGGTTTTATCCTTTTGCTCATTGTCAAGTGGGGAATACAAGGACCATATTTTGGGTCAATCTTACGGGGAAAATGTGAACTGAGATCCAAATAATTGTAAAGTTTCTTTTAGAGAGAAAGAAAACTCCTGCGTTCTTCGGGTTGGCCGCAGCAAAAAAGAAAGCTTTCCTCGTGCAGTGAGATGGAAAATTGAATAGAAGTCGTCTTCTAGATGGAAGTGGTTGAATAACAATAACAATCCATCAGCTGTGGGATGGTATCACATAAACAACAGCAGAGGGGGAAAAAGAAGCTTCTTAAAACAGACAGCATACAGGAAATTGAAAAGAAAAGGTAGATGATTTTTAACAGATTTCTTTTTAACTTGATACAATGTCCTACTTCGACACAGCCTTTCATTGATTCAATTTTTGAATAGAGTTATGTAGAGGGGTATATATTTTCTTGCTAAAATACTGGTTTGAATTGCCAACAATTCACAGTCAAACATGGTCGAGTTGTGTATATTGTATTAAGGGAATGTGGGAGCCCAGGTTACACAAAGCATTTGATATGCTTGGAAAATACATGTCCATTTTATAGAAGAGATATCTAATACTCATTGAGGTAAAGCATAGAAAATGGTACTTCCTGTCATATAGTTTAAAAAAACTTTCTAATGACTCAAGTAGCTCTTACGGCCAAATTCACTTTTTGATTAAATCTTACAGAAAATATTTGATCGTGTTGGATTGTGAAATAAGGAATAAAGTCCAGAAATTCTTCTACCAAAAAGTAGTTTTTTTTTTGGTTTTGAATGTAGCTTGTGTGTGTGTGTGTGGGGGGTCTTCTTCTAAGACTCAGCGACAGGGTGCGTGTGTGTATATGTGGGATCAAAGTCTAATTGATTTAATTGGAGGAATGGGAATAATGAGGAAATGTTTTAGTTCAATGAAGTTATAAAATTGTAATGGGTTGAAATATTTTCCTTGCAAGTTGTGTGTGTATCCGACCAAATATGAAATTAGCATCATTATCGTTAAGTCGCGCAAGATAGCAAGAATTTCTTTGATTCTCTTTCTCCATCCGTCCCTGTCATCTATCGCTCTCGGTGGGTCTTCTAGACTACATCTAGTGGTCGTGCAGAGCTGATGTAAATAACTTATTGCTGGTCTGCCAACACTAGCGTGTCCATGTGTAGGGGTCCATACTAGAACACTACTTATGGGTTCGTCCTTGCTTCTTCTCCAGTATCTCGCATATCTTGTTCGTGTTGCTTGGATGGTTTGGGAAATGGGAGGTAAGTGGCCGTACAGCTGTTATTTTGTGGCGTGTTACTTTCAGAATTTTTTCAAAATGGCACGTAGCATTCTTGTGTCGTTCCATCTAGCTTTTTCACCATTTGTTTTGTTCGCATAAATAAAATGACTAATGAAATAAAAAAAATCCAATATTTTCATAATATTATACTCGCTATGATCAGCTGCTTTAAATTAGATGAGCACATATTTCATTCTTGCTAATGTCGCAAAAAATGCTTCAATTGCGGTAAGCTTCTTCCAAAATAAGAATTTCAGCAGAAAAAAATTCTTAAAACTCAATAAACTTTGCATTATTTGTCGTATTGATTGTAAAGTGCATCGATTTATAGTCGCTTTTCGTCGTCGCCCGTGCATTCCATCAACTTTTGGTCAAGTGTTTCCTGTAGTGAGATACTTAAATAGTCGAAGATCGTGAGCGAATTAATGTCAGGAACAACCTTTCTGTCATGAGTGACATTAAAACAAAGTATGTGACGAGCATGAACTTTTTCTTTAGCACTGCGGGTAGCAAAAGTATGAATTGAAGTTCCCTGTGGGATGAAATCAGAATGTATCAAGACAAAGACGTACAGGTGTGCGCATGCTCATAATGAGATATCTGTGCGAGTACACGAAAAAGAGAGGAAACGAGAAGACGAGAGAAAGTTAGATTTAAGAGTTTGCAGTACATATAGGTGTGTGTATAAAGATCATCTCTTTTCTCTTGAGTGTCATTAGGATTCGACGTGAATCAATGTACTTTTACTGGGGCACATACACACAGCTTCACATGCGCGCGTGCATGTGTGTGTGTGTGTGTGTGTGTGAAAGAGAGAAAAAGAGAGAGTGAGAGTTTGCTGTACATGTAGTTGCGTGTACGCAGACCCACTCTTTTCCCTTGCGTCTCATTAAGATTTGACGTGAATCAATGTACTTTTAAGGCGACATATGTACCCACGTATGTGTGTGTATGTGTGTGTGTGTGTGTGTGTGTGTGAGAGAGAGAGAGAGAGAGAGAGAGAGAGAGAGAGAGATTAAAAAGGAGGCTAACAATGAAAGAGAGAGAGAGAGAGGGGGAGCGAAAGAGACGGAGATTATAAAGGAGGCAGACAATGAAAAATGAGAGAGATAGACAGACAGACAGAGAAAGAGACAGAGAGACAGAAAGACAGAGAAGAGTAAAGGGACAGTGATAGGGAGAGAGAGACTGAGAAAATACGGAAAAGAGAGAAAGAAAACGTGTCAGAGAAGGAAATAAAATAAGAAAGAGAGAGAGAGAGAATGGCAAAAACACAAAGAGTGATGGAGACAGAGACAGAGATTAAAAAGGAGAGAGATAATGAGATAATGAGTGAGTGAGAGAGAGAGAGAGAGGGGAGTAAAGTGACCAGGATAAGGAAAAAGACAGAAAGATACGGAAAAGGGAAAACGAAAACGAGTCAAAGAGGAGATTAAATGAAAGAGAGAAAGGTAGCCAGAGAGAGAGAGAGAGAGAGAGAGAGAGAGAGAGAGAGAGAGAGAAGTGATTTAGAAGAAGAAACAATATTAAACAACGTACATTTTATTGTACAACGTTGAATAGATGTTATATTTGCAAAGTAAATGTTTGTGAGTAAATATTGGTAAATTTGATTAGTGAGGATAATTCTACCAACTGTCTAAGTTTAGCGTTCGTTTTCTTTCATTTTATATTACATGTCTTTCTCTTTCCACTCTTTTTCATTTAAGACTGTATTTGTATTTTATATTCTAAGTGTAACATCTTTTATATTTGTTTCAATTTTATCATTTGATCAGATTTCTTTGATTACATATTCATTGACTTTAATGTCTGTTCCTATAAATAGACAGAACATGTTCCTGTCATTTGTAATATTCTTAGAATGATGATGAAGAGCATCAAGATATTAACAAAAAATTCTCAACACTTGTTTCTCACCTGAATATTGATTATCTATCAATATATTGTTTGGAATTATCTTTATCGCTTATGTATTAAAATTGTCTGAATAAAGTTATGTAAGATTAACAATGATCTCGTGTTTGTTTAAAATATATACTGTCATTTATTTTGAGAGAAATGGCTTATTGAACGAATAAAATGCCTATTTCAACATTTTCTTTTTTCAGTTTTCGTTTTATCTTAAAAAGAAGCCCTTCGCCACCACCCCCAATCGATTTTTCTGATTATTTCAAACCTCATATCGATGAATCTTTCTTCCATTAATGATCAGCTTTTTTGTTAGTGAAGTCGGTAGTGAGCTATGTCCACTTGTGTTGATTAATTTATAGCTCTCTGATTATCGAAAGACAAAACAAACAAACAAACTAGTAAAAAAAGTGATGGGGTGAAGATGAAAAGAATTGACGTGGTTTATTATAAAACTCAAATGCAAACACCTGTCAAACCTTAAGGCTCTGTTTTCTATCAGGATTCAAAATCTTGATTCTGAATGATTGAAGACGAAGTACGAAATAAACACTTGAAGGAAAAGTTATCATCGAATCTAAGTATCTTTGTATCAATTAATCTTTGTGTTCTTTTTTATTCAAAAAGCTAAAGTTTCTTTATATATATATATATAGTACAATTTAATGAAGACTCACGCTCTGAATGTGAATTTTGTTATACCCTAGAGAATAAATAGGGAACTAACAATAGCCATACATTGAGCACTCTCATAGATTTATATGATTATCCTCATATATTCTATGTAAAGAATAATCCACACCTACTGTCCTTGGACACTGACTGGATATTATATATATATATATATATATATATATATAAAGAAGCAAAAGGTACCCCGCAAAAACAATCACAGACGCCGACTACGCTGATGACTTGGCGTTACTGGCGAATACGCCTAATCAAGCAGAGACACTACTGCATAGTTTGGAACGAGCTGCAGCAGGCATTGGCCTCCATGCCAATGCGCACAAAACTGAATATATGTGTTACAACCAAACGGGCAACATTACCACACTAGACGGAGCCTCTCTGAGGCTAGTGGACAAATTCACCTACCTAGGAAGTAGCGTCTCATCAACCGAAAACAACATCAACACACGACTGACGAAAGCATGGACGGCTATAGATAGGCTCTCAATCATATGGAAATCAGACCTGACCGATGAAATGAAGCGCAGTTTCTTCCAGGCAGCGGTTGTATCGATACTGCTATATGGATGCACTACATGGACGCTAACTAAACGGCTGGAGAAGAAACTTGACGGCAACTACACAAGAATGTTGAGAGCAATATTGAACAAGTCCTGGCGACAACATCCCACGAGACGCCAACTGTACGGCCACTTGCCTCCCATCACGAAAACTATACAGGTTAGACGAGCCAGACACGCAGGACACTGCTGGAGAAGCAAGGACGAGCTCGTAAGCGACGTACTCCTATGGACCCCCACATATGGCCAAGCAAAAGCAGGACGACCAGCCCGAACATTCATACAGCAGCTATGTGAGGACATGGGATGTAACCTGGGAGACCTGCCGGAGGCGATGAATGATAGGGGGAAGTGGCGAGAGATGGTCAGGGATATCCGGGCTGGCGGCACGACATGATGATGATATATATATATATATATAAACAATTATTAACTCAATATCTAAAAGGAGGAGGAGGAGGAGGAGGAGGAGGCCATTAGTTTTGTATACTCGTTGCGACGTTAGAGTATCTTTTTATTTGCTTTTGTCTTTCTGACTGCTTCATGGTTAAAACATTATTTCGCAGCGGTTTTGATACTTTTGAAAAATGATGAAAGAATTATCTCAATCACTACAACTAGTTCGTAAATTTGCCGACTGATCGAAAGATGATTTCCTTCAAATTAACATTTTAGGTGAATTTCATTTTCCCGAATATACACATGAATAATATAAATATCAACACACAAACACATTTCTCTGTGTGTGCGTGTGTGCATGCGTGTGTATAATTTTAAAGTAGTGTTTCTTAGTATGTTTTATATAAATACGAAGATTACAGTATATAAAAAAAGGAGGAAATTTCGATTTTTGAAAGATGAATATCAGTGTTATATATCTATTATAGCTACCTTGGCTTTTTTGTGAATCTACGATGAGAGAGGATTTCTTTAAAATGAGTTTCTGCTAATGTCCCTGTACAACCTATATGTCTCCTGCTTTTTTTTTTTTTATATTTTTGATTCTATTTTCTGTATACATTTCTCTTCTCACCAACCCTATATTCTGATCATCACATGAAGTGTCTACTTGATCTACTCTGAAAAGATTAAGAAATAACTGCAGCATTGCAATTAAAAATCAACTATTTTTAAAAATAAGTTTCAAAACGCGATACACCCTATACTACGTCATGATGGCAATTAAAAAAGGATGGCTGCCGCAACTGCTGAATGACATATCTCCCACATACTTAGCGCCACTAGCGTCCGTATAGCGACAATTTTAAATTCGGTAGATCACTCTACTAGACTGTCTATACGAGCGCTCAAACGTTACGCGTCACAGATTTTACGGCTAGATCTTTAAATAGCTATTTTAAAGTTTTATCAAGACTAAATGCAACATCTGTATCCGTTATGTAGTGATTAATACAGGTTAAAGAAAATAGATATACGAAAATGAATATTTTGATATCAGTTCACGTCACAAGCTAATAGAAAGAATTATGCTTCTGCATACTTATTAGAGTACTACACACAACGAAGGTATTTGCATTTGATAACTCTACTATTCGGTCGAATCACTCTTTCAAATATCTCTTCATACTGTTTTTTAATCTCTTGATTTGCATTCAGGTAATATTGAACTATTCTTCGTAAAGTGTCTGTACAAGTTCTTCAAGTGTTTGAACAGAAGAAACTGTAGCTCTTAGCTAATGCTTCAAATATCCCACAAATGCTCTTTCGAATTAAAATCACGACTTTTTGCAGGACACGAAAGGAGTGCACATGCTGTAAAGATTTTGCATGTGCATCATAAAATTGAGTGCTATCATCCATTAAGATGAGATGTAATGCCATCGGCAGATCATCAAAATGTTGAAGTAAGTTCTTTTTTGTCTTACAAGTCTTTCTTGGTCTTCCAGTGTACGAACTATCCTTTACATCACTTTTCTTCCAGATGATTGAATATTGTAAGGCTAATGTCGTCCGATTTTTTTAAAGGACAAACCAACACTACACAATAATTTACCAATGTAATTGTTTCAGTTTAGAATATGAAAAAAAAAACCCGGTGCTTTATCAAAGTAGAGAAATACTACGAAATGTTTTCTCAAAACAGAGTTAAATTGTTTATCTACTATGCATATATATATATATATATATATATATATATATATATATATATATATATATATATATATATATATATAAGCATGTTAGATTAAATAATAAAGACACATTTTTTCTCTATAATTTTAAGATCCTTTCAAGTTTCCAAACAAGTGTCTTGGTTTTAGGTAAGAATTGGTAGATGAATTTACCAAAATTGTCCTGAGCGCTTTCGAAACTTTCATAGGCCATCATCAGGGGTTGTTTGCATGTTTGAAGAGTGTTTTTTAAAAAAAGTTTTTAGGTTTTTTATAACATGTAAACGCAAAGTTGGATAAAAGTTAGATGCTGATGAGATCGAACGAATTTATAACAGAACGCTATCAACGGAAATAAAATATTATCGAGAAAAATAATATTAAAAAAGTTCCGAAAGCGCTCGAGACAATATTGGTAAATTCATCTACTAATTCTAACCTAAAACCTAGTCAGGAAACTTGAAAGGATCTTTTTAAAATTATATAAACAAAATATGTCTCTATAATTTAATCAAACATGTTTAAATGAAAGACTGCACACACACACACACACATGCACGCAGGCACGCGCGTGCACACACAAATATATATATATATTATCGATAGATAGATAGATATTGGGTATTTAGGCATCAGATACTCTTGTAGTTATATTTTGTTGAAAATAACGGACAAGAATTTGATATTTAGTTTTTATTCGTCTTTTCTGGTTGGCAAATAGGATTTCGCAATTATGGTTGAAGGCAGTTTTAAAACTGTCCAAAGTCTCTATAGGTATACTTTTGAGGATCTTTTGACCATTTTTGGTCATTGTCAAGGATGTGGGTAGTACTGTGTTTTGGGGTTCAAAATTTGTCCTGTGCTCTATAGATTTTTTGGTTTGTGGGTAGATTAATCATGTGCAGGTAACGTCATATATGTATATAAATTCATTTCATTGACAAGATCAAAATTTTTTAAATGCATTAAATTTTGGAAAAAATTCATTTTTCGTTTTCATTTCATCCACTGATCGTTTTGTGACATAATTCTTTTTAAAATAGCATTATTGTTTTTAACAAAATAAAACTTTGTTCAAACAAATTATTTTTCGCTGATGTTGAAAATAATTCATAATCTATTTGACTCTCTATCAAACTGGAAGAGTGCATATGGAGTAGTGTCAAACGCGTTGGACTGCAGTTTCGAAGTGAGCAAGTTCGAACTCCAGTCGCGCTATTAAGTTCCCTTTCGAACTAATACCCTCAGGAAAGGTATGAACTTCCTTATTCCCCCAGATATGGGTAAAAAATATAACTGCTGTAATTCTGCAAGCGTATCTTTGGCATTAGATAACCCACGAAGGTTGATAAGCCATTAAACAAAGAAATCAAACACATGTAAGTCCACAGGCCTTTCCTTCTTTACACATTTCTATTCTGCATTATACAACTGTGTCACTTAAATAAAAGTATCAATGAAGAATAGTGAAAACAACTTAAAAATAATTGTTGATCCCACCCAACACAATCTGATTTCTAGACCTACACTTAATCTATGATATGTGAAGAAACCGAACGACCCCAAGAGATAATGACAAACCTCACCCCACCTGATTCAACCGCATTAAGACCAGGTTATCGACTTCGGTAAGAAATGCCGAGTTTTAAGCACCTTGCATGAACTAAATGTTCTGGCATCAAAAGACCGCCAAATGATAAATGGAAACTTGCAGAGAGACTTTTCCTATCGGCCCTCGATTTTCACCCCTTGACTCTCTTTGCCCTTCACAAGGAATCAAACATCAAAGTCGAGTTATAAACGCAGAAAACGAGCTCGGGGTTTGGGGGGAGTTATTGATCGGCACTTTATCAAATCGATTGTGATGTTTAATTTAACGATTCGAAGATTTTGTGTCTCCGCTGTGTATTTTCCTTCCGATGTGGCTTTCACTGCAGCAGATAAGTGGATAGCTTGTCTTGTCAGTTGATGGGCAGGGAGTTTAATAATAGAAAGATGTTGGAACCTGCAGAGAGAGAGAGAGAGAGAGAGAGAGAGAGAGAGAGAGAGAGAGAGAGAGAGAGAGAGAGAGAGAGAATTAATAAATATCTACCAATAGACATTATAGCGGTGCAAACATATATTTTGTTAGATCACGAGGAACCTACAAATTTACGATTACACACACACACACACACACACACACACACACACACACACACACACATATATATATATATATATATATATATATATATGTGTGTGTGTGTGTGTGTGTATGTTTGTGTGTGAGAGGGTTATTCGATGAATAAGGGGAATTATTTGAAGAAAGCAAAATGAATTTTATTTTCAGATAACATTGATTGGATTTGGTTTATCGCAAACATTATCTTAATCTTGCTCAAAATATTTGTTTTGAGGCAATTCAAAATGTCAATCAATCTAAAGAGTGCTCCAGGCTTGAATTGTCGTTAAAGGCTTGGTGACCTAAATGTGTAACTATGAAATTTACTGTGTGATGAGTATAGAGAAGTATATTTTAGCTGTAAAATGTTTATAGATGGTCTAAAATGGGTTTGCCACTACGGGCCAGAGTAAAAATAAATAAATAAATAAATAAATAAATAAATAAATAAATAAAACCCTGATTTTCCGGCATAAAAAGGTTTTGAGCAAAGCGACCAGTAAAGAAGGTGTATAAGTCTTCTTGGACATAAAACACCCAACACAATTGATTTCCCAGAAAAAAAGCGCAACTATAAATACTGGTTCCTATTATCAATTTCTTAGGGAAAATTTACCTTATTTATTGAATGACCTTCGAATATATATATATATATATATATATGTATTATTCGGTCCGGTTAAACAGGAGTTGGGAGTAATTCCATGAGGACAAAAAAAAAAAAATTCAACATTGAACATTTAAATTTTCCTGGTAAAGGGCTCGATGTAACTGACATTACAGAGCAATAATTTCTTTAAGAAAAAACAAAACAGATCACATTAGGGTTATAAATTTATATCCATCCTGTTATGCATTTTTGATATAAATCAAAAACACGAAAAAAATTAGCAGGACTTCTTCAGATTTTATGGATAAAATAATTTAGAATAGACACAGGAAAGAAGGGTGGGAGGGGATAGAAGAGGGGGGTGAAGAGTTTTCTCCTCATTTAGCCCACTTCCGGTTTTTTTATTTTATTGTCGGTTGGAATTAGAGTAAATTAATATATTTTTTTAAATTCTAATTATTTTTTGACTTAGAACTCAAACTAATTTAGATAAGATATACCGGACATTGGTCTAGGGGTTAGAGTGTTCGCCAATGGCCCGGGAGACCTGGGTTCAATCCCAGGTCGAGTCATACCAAAGACTCAAAAAATGGTACTTGATGCCTCCTTGCTTAACACTCAGCATTATAAGGTACGGATCAAGGGTAAAGTAGAGCAATCCAGGGAAGGAGTAGCGCCCTCCCCAACACATTGGTGTAGTAGCTATCGAAAAGGGAGCCTTCGGGCTACCCTCGACTATGGTCGCCAACTTTACTTTTTACTTAGATAAAATAACTTTATTCAATAACTTTACGTAAGGATACAGTAATACTTGAATTAAATTCAAGATTTAAAATTAAAATTAAATTTTTTAAAATTTTAATTTAATTTTCGAGCCAATTAATTTAGTTATCCTTTTATTGAAGAGTATGTATACAAGATTTGGTTTCTTCACATTTTTTGAATTGATTTTATTTTTATTCATTTACCTTAAATCTCAATTTAATCCTATGTTTTTTTATTTAAGCATTATCTATGATAATTTGTCTATAGTTTAAATTAAGTCCAATGTCTACATCTAGCTATTAATTCACATCTCTTATTTAACAATTTTTCAGGGTCTGGGTATATCATTATTTGTATTTTTTCCTCTTGGGATAGATTATATCTACTATCAAAACATTTTAGAGTATTAGACTTTTTCAATATGGACCATTGAATCTCAGGGGTTAAACATTTATTTTTCAAACTCCAAAAATGCTTAGATAGGGCTGTTTGGTGTTTCAGATGTTCATGGGAGAAAGAATATTTATGATTTGCGTATCTAATTTTCCATTTCGTGGAGGAAATTCCGATATAAGTTTTTTTATCCATAATATTCTCTTTTGGGTAAATAATTCCTTGATATACTACATTATTTAAGTTACATAATCCACTCATAGGACAATTATTTCGAGTTTTACAATTACATTCGTTTTGTTTACTATTATTATTATTATTATTATTATTAGTTGTTCGGTCCTGAAATTCCTTAATTATCTCTTTATTATGATTATTGATTATTTGAAAAATGTTTTCGTGCAGGAGTAACTAATTTTTAACGTTTTTCTATCAAATATTTTATGTAGTATATTATCATGTTTAAAGTGCTTATCTATCAGTTTCAAAAAGTATTTACCAACATTTATACGAGCTAGTCTGCAAAAAGGTGGGGTTAAACCATATAATTTTTCTTTTTCTATTTTTATGACCATACTTCTTATTTTTTTTCTTTATTAATATCATTAGGTATATTTTCTTCTTGATTGGTAAACTCTTCCCAAAAACCGCTATTTTTAAGGGCATCCATATATATCTTACTACTCTCTTGGAATATTTTCTCATTTGCTGATAAATTTCTTATTCTCAAATTTACCGCTTTTGGGACTTGTTTAATATTGGTCTTAGGGTGATTCGAGACCATAATTAAACAAATCCCAAAAGCGGTATATATATATAAGGAAAGGTATATATTCATTGTAACAAATATTTCTTTCTTGATGTAATCAATTTGTAAATATTAATCGCATGGACAGAATATGATAAAATGACACGTTCAGATTAAGATTCAGCTCATAATTTTGTACCATTTTTTGAATTGTAACCTTCACTATTATGTAATGTGCTGATGTTGTTTGTCCCAGATATTCAGAGAGAAAACTGCTTAAGCTATTTAGTTTATAGTTATCTGCATATACATTTATAAACCAATGAATATAGAGGAAATTATAAAACAATCTAATATATATATATATATAGTCATGCACAAACAGACTGTTTCGTTGTATCACAACTCTTCAGTGTGGATAGACACGTAGGATCCTTGAAGGTGGGATCGAAATCCGCCCAACTTTACGTTAGACTTACTATCATACCGCTCAGCCAGCAACTGAACGACGTCAGCTCGGGAATTATAAGGCATTATGTAGTAGCTTTCATTTATTTACATTTTTGCCTTACTGGATACCAGAGTTCTCAATTCATTCGAAGAGCTTTGCATTATACGTGTGGCAGCCGTTAATTCCTTCGCCAGAATGCTCAACCCCTGTGGGGGAACGTATATATTGTCATCCACAGACAGAATGTTTCGTTGTATCACAACTCTTCAGTATGGTTATGGTTAGACACATAGGACGCTTGAAGCTGAGATCGAAACCCGTCCAACCTTACGTTGGACTTAGTATCATACCGCATATATATATATATATATATATATATATATATATATATATATATATATATATATATATATATATACTAGCTGGAATACCCGGTTTATCCCTGTAGAGAATTACTTTATTTCATTTCAGTCAATAGTAATTGTACAAGGGATTTACAATAAAATTGAATTTTTTCAAGTTTAGACATGTGTTTTCTCTTGTGTCAAAAGCATTTTAAAAGTCCGTTTTCATGCACAATTTCATTAATTAAATATTTTTAAGGGAGCTGTAATCATAATTG
>OY757925.1:21204695-21317195 GCA_963585895.1 Sepioteuthis lessoniana | reverse complement strand
ACTGATATCAAAAACCATGATATGGGAAAATTGATTAACACATATTACAAACACCATATTCATACAAAGTATCATCGCCGCTTCCACTAATTGCCATTCTGATGAACTGACCCTACCCAACAGATACATAACTGCCTTGAAATCTCTCTCTTCTAACCACAACATCATTATTTCACCTTCTGACAAAGGTGGAGGTGTTGTTATTTAGGATTCTACGGTCTATAACCAAAAATGTATGGATCTACTTGATGATAATAACACATATGAACAGATAGCCCTGCAAACGGTTTCAAATAATTTCAATAACTTTAACAAATCTAACAGAAATTTAATCTTTAATGAAGATAAATCATGGTCCTCATTAATCAATTACCACCCCATAATCCCCAAACTTTATGGTCTTCCTAAAATCCACAAACCTGACATTCCCCTAAGACCTATTATTTCTGACATAGGATCTGCCCCCACCCATGATATCGTTAAACTTCTGACCAAATTACTATCCCCTCTATAAGGCTCCGTCAGTGACACACACATCAAAAATTCCGGATCACACTCATTAACAAATAAACTGATATTGATATAAACAACAAATGTTTAGTTAGTTTAGATACCAAATCCCTTTATATCAACATACCTGTTGATAGATGCATTGAACGTCTACATAATCACCTTCGAAAATCTAATTCCACATTACCTCTACCAATCTCTAAACTGATTAAAATTTGTACCTTATGCACTTCACACTGTTACTTCCAATGCAACAACATATTTTATAAACAAAAATTTGGTTTACCAATGGGATCTCCTCTTAGCGGAGTTCTTGCATGCATTTATCTTGAATTCTTAGAATCTGGCCCTTTTAAATACATTATCCGAATATTGCACGTTACTTCAGATATATAGACGACATCCTACTTATCTATCCACAAGATCTTGATTTACATAACATCACTGACAGACTGAACAATGTAGAACGTTCTATAAAGTTCACATATGAACTCGAATACAATATTAACAAACTAGAATTCAAGGTTTACCGTAAACCCACCAGTAAAAACGACCACATACATTTTTACTCACACCAGAACAACAACACCAAAAGAGGTATCACCATAGGTTTTTATCTCAGACTTCTACGCAGTTATATCCTCGAAATATTTTAATGATTAATTCAACCCCATAGAAAACTTCTTCCTTAACCTTCTATACCCCAAATCTTTTATGAACTTTGGTAAATCTAATGCCCCCAAAATCCACAATAAGAATCAACCTCGAACCAATATCCACTCACAATCTTATAAAACCAGTCCTCCCCATAGATTCATAACGTAGCCTAATAATTCTTCTTTCAATAGCATAATAAACAACTTAAATAAACTCGATATCAAAACTACCTCTTTACCCTCTAAAAAGATCCGCGAATTAGTACACTAGCTCTCAACGCAACATATTTTCAGACCCCGGTGTTTATTGTATCCCATGTAAGAATTGTAAATTAAAATATATTGGTTGAAATATCTCGGAGCCTTCACGTTCGCTTGAAAGAACACAAAAGAGACATTAGAATTGGTAAATTAAACAACACATTTCTCAATCTAATCATAACTTCGATTTCAATTCTGCAAAGATGTTCATTTACATTCATAACGCTAAGACGAATTTTCGAGGCCGTGTGTCACCTTATATTCTGTCCTTACCCGCTTGAATTAAGCAGCCTATTTTTTCACAGGTGCATAGGGAGAGGAGTACTCATTGAATGTCTCTACCTTCATGGATTTCCATGGGAGTCATACCTTTCTTTTCCAAATATTTATGACTGCCCATGGCTTTGTTTCTTTCCATTTTTAAATTTTTCGCGCAATACTTTTACCTTTGTACAGAAATTTAGTCCGAAATCGGAATTAGTTTTTCTAGTTTTATATAAAGTGGTAGTGTGTTGCCACCAGCAGCGAAGGTTTTTATTTCTGAGTGAGGCTTAGAACTTTTTGAACGAACCTATATATATATATATATATATATATATATATATAAGTTGGCCGACTGTGGTCGAATGAGACCCGAAGGCTCCATTTTCAATAGCTGCTACACCGAGGTATAGGGGAGGGCTCTACTACTTTCCTTGGATTGTTCCACTTACCCTTGATCCGTACCTTATAATACTGAGAGTTAAGCAAGGAGGCACTGAGTATCATTTTTTGAGTCTTTGGTATGACTCGACCTAGGATTGAACTCCGGTCTGCTGGATCATTCGTGAAATGCAAAAGGTGGCCTATTTAAATACAGACACACAACAGAATTAAATATATCTCTTTACTGTCAAGCATCCCTTGTTCAACAATGTAAGGAGTTCAATGCTATTATCCAAATTTTAAATTGGATAATAGCATTTGGACCAAACATCGAACATAACAGATTTCTATTCTTCTCTTGTTGAATGCCTATTTCATTCGCAGTCAGAATATAAAGACAGTCATCTTTCGGGAAATGTGCAACGGTGATTTTTCTTATTGTATAATACAAAACAGTCTTGACACGTTCGATAAGATTCGTGTTGGAGGAGTGTCTTGACCGTGAGAGTTTGTTAATACATTTTTTATGTATGATATTCAGCCTTATCATCTATGAGAACATTTTTTTCAAATAATCGTTGGTGGGAGTAGGTATTTTCCTGAAATGATATTTACCAATTCAGAGTGACCAGTTCTCAGAATTGTTTTTCAAAATCACACGCACAAATTAATATTTGATCGTGGGATCCTGTCAGTTCAACTAAGATTCTTGGCTTTGAGGCAACTTCACACTTATAGTTGTTATTGTTTGAAAACTGAGCGAATGACACTTCCGGGTGAGAATGTGTCAAATACTTCAATATTATGTTTACTATTTCATTTCTACGCTTCTTATTTGGTTGAATATTGATCCGTGTAATATGTAGCACTCTTCTGGTTTCCCTACCATAATAACCCGTATCAAGAAGTCGACCTAAACGAGACATGAGTGCTTTTCTTTCTTTCATTCGTTCACGGCACGGTCACGTGGATCGAAGCTGAAAGTAGCTTCCCAGTTTCAGTGCGATTTGACGCCGGTTCATTCCACCTTCACATTGATCATCAGCAATCTCCTTTTCTGACAATTCCTATTTTCTCGATGTATGATGTATTTGCAATAACTATATTTGGCACTATGCATCTTTATTAAATGTCAAATCTGAGTAAAATAATAGCACATGTTGTTTCTCTAAATATCAGTCTGTTCTTAGCAAGTATTCACAGTCTATTTAAAATCCTTTTAGTAGATTATAATTTATGTTATTAGCTTTATAACTTTACGCTGCTCATACATATCTATATTTACATGCCATTTTGTGAGGTAAAGGCTTTCAAGCTAGTTTAAAAGATCAAGTAGTGAGTTCGATCCTCATAATGGACCTCATGCTCGTGGCCTTGTGCCAAATCTAAATTACATTTAGATGTTTTCGGGCTTCTCGCATCGTGTAACTCAGTAGCAATGGTTTTCTTGCATAGTTAACAAGCTATGCCAGCAGGCTATATATATATATATATATATATATATATATATGTGTGTGTGTGTGTGTGTGTGTGTGTGTGTGTGTGTGTGTGTGTGTATGTGTGTGTGGAGTTGGCAGCAGTCTTTTATTTAAGCATGTTTGATCAAATAATAGACATATTTTGTCTACATAATTTTATCTGGATCCTTTCAAGTTTCCCCGATATATCCTCTCCCGCCATTCGTCACTATCGCCCATCGCTTCTGGTAGGTCTTCCAGGCCACATCCTGTACCAGTACAGAGCTGTTGTTGATAGCTAGCTTCTAGCTGGTCACCCAACACTTGCTCGTCCGTGTGAAGGGGTCTACATGAATACACCGCTTATGAGTTCGCCCTTACTTCTCCAGCAGTCTCCCGCATATTTTGTCGAATTTGGATGGCTTTTGCTCCATACGCTCCGTCAGCGTCCATGTGGTGCATCCATGTAGTAGTATTGACACGACAGCTGCTTCGAAAAAACTACGTTTTGCACACACATACATACATACATACATACATATATATATATATATATATATACGTATACACTCAAACACACAGTGTAATGGTTTCAGCGATGGACTGCGGAATCGTAGTCAGCGAATTCGAACTCCAATAGCACTATTACATTCACTTTCGGACAAATACCCTTAGGAAAGGTATAAACCTCCCTATTCTCCCAGCTATGGGTTAAATAGTACCACTACTAACCCGGCCATTGGTCTAATGAATAGAGTGTTCGCCAGTAGACCGAGAGACCGGGGTTCAATTCCAGGTCAAAGACTCAAAAAAATAGTACTTGATGCCACCTTGCTTAACACTCCGCATTATAAGGTACGGATCAAGGGTAGTGGAGCAATCCACACCTCAATGTAGTACCCATTATTGTCGGATTCATTTCTCAATCGTATTAGCGCTATGTGACATGCAAACAACGTCGTCCAGGATTTGAACTCAAATCACCATGTCCATTTTCTACGACGGTAATCATTACTATATATATATATATATATAGTATCACAACTGTTATTCAACAAGGATATATTTGGCATTAAATAAGTCTTGGAAGTTGATACGCCGCTAAAAACTTTCCAATATATATTGGCATAATGGTTAGAGAGTTCGCCAATGGCCCGGGTTCAATCCCAGGTCGAGTCACACCAATGACTCTAAAAATATTAACTATTTACTTATAATAATCTGACAAGCGAAGGAGAATAAAATCAACAGGGAAGATTTGAAAGTTCTCTACTTTGTTTCAACAAATGTGAAACACTATATATATATATATATATATATATATATATATATATATATATATATATATATATATATATATATATATATATATATATATATATATATATATATATATATATATATATATATATATATACACATATGAATCGATTCTTGTCGTCCCTCGTTATGTACCTATTCTACTTGTTTACTGGTTGAGATAGTCACAAGTTTCTTTTCAGTACATATTATTTGACATTTAAAATCATTTAAAGTCTAGACTTTTTATTTTCAAACCAGAATGTCCTCGTTTGTAAGATTTGCATTAAGATCTCTTTATAACTCAGACCAGTCGGAATATTCCCATACCTGTAAAACCTTTAAATTTACTTGATAAAAGTAAAAGTTGATATTTCACAAGTCGAGTCTTTTAAGACAGACGGCACCTACTTGGCTCTTGTGAGGTTATTATTTCTCTCGTCATCTTATCAGTCCATATATTCGTGAATTTTTGTAAATTGTGATGTCCTCTTCTTGGGAAATATAAAAATAATAGATGACTAAGTGAATTCCAAAGATCAACAGCAGAAATAACCCAAGATTGATTTAATGATTTAACGGCATGTCTACCTGTCTTGGGTTATTTTATGATTAGTGAATTGCGTTCACTATACGTTCATATCTAATTTTTTTCAGTTGTTTCTTAAGATTTTTTACACGCGATCTTATCGAATACGAATAATTTTTAGACATTTATTTGATCTTAAGAAAGGAACCCCCTAACAGGGGTACTCCGAAATTGAGTGGACCTGGGAGTAACAGAAATGAAGCGGTATACCACACTCACTCGATCTCCAGAACTGCAGCCTCACCCTCAGATGTAGTTTATTGTCACGCCATTTTGGGGGGCTCCTACTTCTTTACGGGGGATACAGTCTGCGTACTCTAAGCACCCATCCCAACAGGGTGAAAAAAATAGAGTACTAAGTGAACTCTTGAGACGACTAGCAAAAAAGATTAAATAGTAAATCAGCGTATTTTGATATTTCGTAAATGGAAAAAAAAAATCCATAAAAATGTATGCGACATCTAACAATCTATTTTGCAGTTCGTTTTATGTGTTTGCAGATTTTTCAAGGCTAAAAAGAAAAATTTTTGATGACACACAATTTTCTTAATTCTATGTTATTTTCATTTCGATTTGTGGTCAAACCAACCAAAGTGTTATATTATCCATCTACCCGTGCCCTTGTTATAAACTGATGGACTGTGAAATAATCACGAAAGTCATTTGATTATTTAGTTGCCTAAAAACATGATATGTTCAGGAGAACAACTTATCGATGTTGACATATGCAGGATTTTAATTGATATGATACGAGAATTTCTTGCTATATCCACAGGTTTGATACTTGGATCGGTATATAACGGTTGTTGTAGAAAAGGGAGTATAAATATTAAAGAGTGTTCAAAGATTGCAGGGTTGTAACATGCAACTGAGGATGGCCAGAGAACATATTGGCTGAAATAAAAAAAAAAGTTACTTAGAAAATAACAATACAATAATTCTTCATCTCCAGACGACAGACAATATTGACTGGTAAATCAGAGGAAATGTAAAAAAAAAAAATTATTACCATTCCAAATATTTTGCAAAATGATTTCATTTACAGAAGAAAAGAAAATTGTTCGTCGTTTGAAGCAATAGAAAATATACGTGTTTGTTAACTGCATTAGTGTGTGTGTGTGTGTGTGTGTGTGTGATGGAAGAAGCAGTGATCATCGTATAATCAATTAAATGCTTTAAATTTAACTCATATGTACCTGGCTTCGTCAATTCATCTATTTGCTTACTTGCGATCGGTATTGTCTCCCACAGCAAGTACTTTGAAGCTGACATCCAAAAATCAATAGAGAAGCAAAACACTGATATTACAACCACGTTTAAGCTGGTCCTCTGTTCGCTTTCGTTTCGTTTCGTTCTTAAAGAGGCCGTGTCTGCTTTTGAATTTCTAATTTCAGTATTTCGAGTTTTACCCGCTGCCGTCGCTCGGGCGTCATTTGGTCTCTTTATAAAGAAGAATTTTGAACATACTTCCAACTTTAACCCTTCCACTTCAAAAGTACATTTTTCTGTTGGCATAAATTCGCATCTCTTTAATTCAAAATAGTAAATAAGCCTCCATAGACGGTAAAATGCAAGAGGAGATATCACATCATCTGTAAAAACACACATCTATAATGTATATTTTTCGTTGTTTTTTTTATTTTCGTTTGTTCTCGGCTAAAAAGATGATAGATGATAATATTTGAGCCATGCCACAACTCATATATGCCCACGTCTCGAAAAACAATCAAATAGTTTCACATCACATCGAAAAACAATCAAATAGTTTCGAAAATTCCATAACAAAAATTTGATAATAACTTTTGTTGCCAGTGGTTGTTTGGCCCAGTCGGTTGGGGCTGCAGAATACACAGAATGTTTCTCTGCAGAGAGGTAACGCTCCCAACGAGTGTCTTGGATATGACAGTGAACAATGTGATAGTGAGGCTTCAGTAATGCTGGAGCTTTGGGGAATGCAGAGTACCCCTTTATTGCTATCGCTCCCAGGTCCACTGAGACCCGGATTAGTAGCACCTGATAGGGTCCTATCTATGGGTCTAAGAGAAGTAAACTGTGTACTTATGCTAAACTGAATTGTTTGAAATAAAACTGTTTATATGTATAAAAATAGATTTGGCATTAGATAACCTACAATGGTTGATATGCCAACCAACCGGGATTCTCTCTCTCTCTCTCTCTCTCTCTCACACACACACACATGTAAACTCACGAATCCAGTCACGGTATTCCTTTCACTGTTGGCGTAGCGTATGCACTGGTGTAATGAATTTGTTCAAATTGTCTTTTGTTGGTCTTTCATATATATATATATATATATATATATATTTGTGTGTGTGTGTGTGTGTATCTGTGGTGAGAGCACCTGCTTTAATGCCTTTTCAGATAACCCGTGATTTTATGGGCTTGCCTGTCTGTTAATGTGAATTTTCTTCAAGGCGTTATTTTCAAGGGGAGACCTTACGAATAAGCAGAAACTTATTGTCGGGATTATTTATATATATAAATGTTTGTGGTTGTCAAATCTGTAAAAACCTTCTAAAAAAACATAACACAGCAAACCAAATATACGATGAAACAGAGCTCCAAGCCATGATATTCCATAGGAAAACTTACGAAATGATTCATAACGAATCACATTTACAGTAACTACCGCTTGCGTAAAGGAAAACTTATTGCAACCATCTTCAAGAAAGAACTGGACCCCTCAATCGCTAACTACAATAAAAACTTTCTATCGATCTGGTACTGAAAAATCGAACTGTTCTCCCTGGCCTTCATAAAGGATACCGCAAAAATTCTGAAAAAAAGCAAAAATTCTGAAAAAATCAAAAAAAAAAAAAAAAAAAAATCACCGAAACAAAATCGGCAGCCAAACTTCCAGATGAAAAAAAAAGCAACAAACAAAAAACAAAAGTAAAAAACAAAACCAAAAAACCCAACAAACCAAGCAAACAAACATAGAAGAATACATTGACTTTATGACAGCAATAACCAAGTATAAAACAGAAAAAAATAAAACAAAGAACTCCATCACGCCAGAATAGCAGAACGCAGAAAACTACAGTGGAACTCACCCCCAAAACAAAACAACAAAACTCAAAACAATGCAAAACAAAAAATGCTCCAATTCAACATAGACTACCTCACCTAAAAAGGACGATAACAAAAGCAAGGGTACCAAGGTAGAAACCAGCTTAAACCAAACCACATATATGTGCAGACATCCTCTAACTAGCGAAAAATAAGAGAGCTGAGCTCACAATACAAATCAATCTAAATAGTAACACCAACAATGAACCAGTTAAAAAAAGAAAGACGCTAACTTAAACAACCAAATCTTGGTAAGCACACTTAGACCCCAATCTATAAAAACAAAACAAAACAAAAAAAAATTAAAAAAAACAGAACAAGGAACCGCCCAACCAGTGCACTTGTGGATGGGGGAGGAGGATACGAAACATTCTAACCACAAAAGAATCTTTCAAAATATTGCAAAGCAACTTCAAAATATTACAGCTTTAAAAATGACCTATATAGACCAGTTATAAATCTAAGCAGGCCGAAATTCAGCATAAATCTATTTCAACTACTGAACAAAGGCTTCAATTTTCACCCTCGTCCTTTACACTTTAATAACCACAAACTGGAAAACGAGGGAAAATCATTTTCCAGAAGAATTCGACTTAAAAAAAGCCCATTAGGAACTATCAGGTTACGAATCGACCATTCTAAATTCCCTCCCCACCAAGAAAAAAAAATCACATTTAATCCCCAAAATACAGACCTAACTCTCGAAACATTTGAAATGGCAGTAAAAGAGGACATGAAAAACCACAAAAAAATGACACTTATCACGTGACAACCGCAGAAAAAAATCAACGTATAGTTCAAATGGAACTCTCAACCGTAGGAGACTTCATCATAACATAAGCAGACGAAGGGGAAACAACAATCTTCTTAGTCATCGATGAATATCAAAAAGAAACAAACATCCAACTAAATAACTAAGAATTCAACCACGAATTTCCGACAGACCACTTCGAAGATCATCTAAACAACATTAATTAAATGATATGGTCGGTAAAACACTTACTGATAAAAAACATCAGAGATATTAAAACCGAACAATGCAAAACTCACTTGCTTCTATCTGCCACCAAAAATACATCAGGCGAGTTATCTTGGAAGACCAGTAATATCCAAAATTAACTGTCAAACAATCAGACTATTCATATTGAATCACTTGCGAAGGAAATAAAGAAAGAATCACTTGCTAAGGAAATAAGGAAAGAACCACTTGCTAAGGAAATAAGGAAAGAACTACTTGCTAAATAAATAAAGTCCGACAAACGGAATTCAACGGACTTTCTGAACAAAATAAATTACATCAAAACAATAGCTGAAAATGCGATTCAGGTCTCAATGGTTTTGACAACCATCCCTATATTCCAATATTAAACACAACGAGTGACTTTTTCTTCAAGAGGAACACCCCAACGAAAGAATAATAAAAAAACCTTGCCCAGAAATAATAACAGCTCTAGTGTAACACATACTAATATCAAATAGCTTTAACTGTCGACACTATATACAAAAAAAAAAGAAGCACCACGTGGTCTGCTGCAGCCCCCTCATACGAGACCATCGACACGGGAAAATTTGAAAACACGTACATTAAGAATGACTGTCTCTTTTACGCAAATTAGATTGTTGACATATTCCTCATATACACTGACAGTGAGGCAAAACTGAATAATTTCCAAACCAAACTAAATGAGACACACGACACGATCACATTTGACCACATTTAGTCAGATTTTTAGGCAACCTTGTACAAATTGACAAAAGCAGACAACTACAAACAACATCATTCACATATCTGGCCAACACATAACAATCTCCATAACAGATCTTCTCGCCCTAAACATCTTAAAGACAGCCTTTCCAACTCACAAGCGATTAGACTGAGAAAAATCTGCACAGACGACAGAAAATTATAAAGACAAAGCGATAAACTTAAACAACAGTAATAAGCAACGGCATTTCCCGATATGTTAATTGAAAATCAGATAACCAAAGTCATCTCCACCTAAAGGCGAGACATCCTAAGACTAAAACTAAAAATGAAGATGAATTGCATCGTCTTCTGTACAGCATTCAACGACACTCTTCCACCACTAGCCCAAATAATCAAGAACCATAGGAACATTTTGAGAATAAACCCTAATTCAAAATACATTTTTCAACAACCTGTTATACTAACATATCGTCGACCAAATAACCTCAGAGAAGAGATTGGTAGCTACAACATACTAAACAATAAACTAAACGACGAGAAAATCACTGTAGAATACACAAAATTTTGCCAACCGTGAAATATCGAAAAGAACCTATGCTGCAAACATCTCAATCCCAACCAAAAAGACTTTCAATATTCACCATGAATAAAAATTGTAGAAGCAAACATCCACACAAACAAATAAACCCAACAAAAAGCCGTTGCTGATTTGAAAGGCTACCCCTTGAAAATAACTCTGTGAAAAATCCATATAAACAAACTAGCTGGTCAAATCACAGCTAATTTGAAACGCATTTCTCCCACAGTAAATGAAAACTCGTTAAAGCAGGTGCTCTTACCACAGAGAGGCAGATGTATATAAGAGACCAATCAAAGACACTTTGATGAGATAGCATTCTTCATTAGACTACTGGATATACTACACAACCAGCACATATTGCATCCCTTTTGATATAGCATATCAACTCCATAGAAAATAAGTTAAAAAAATCTTTGAAAATTTTCTAAAAAGCAAAATTCCCGTTTGTATTATCACTTTTGCTCATCTTTTAGCACACACACACACACACACACACACACACACACACACACACACACACACACACATATATATATATATATATATATATATATATATTGCTGCCCAAATAGTGTGTGTGTGTATGTATGCGAGTGTCTTGAAAGCAAATGTATTTTATTCGTCGTTGAGCGTCTATCAAATTCTTTTCACACACACACACACACACACACACACATATATATATATGTATATATATATATAGAGAGAGAGAGAGAAAGAAAGAACTGCCTAGAATTTACGGGTACATACATCTTATACGGTAACGTTTGTTATGTTGCAACACCCTACTTCAAAAGAAAATCAATAAATAAATAAATAATACCCCCACAAAAAAACGATGTTTAGCTGTTGAAATGAACATCTATTTATTTCCGTTTACCAAATATCAAAATGTGTTCATGAGCAAAGTAAAATAAACATAATTTGAATGAAATTTGTATGAAAAAAGAGATTTTGATAGGAAAAGAAAGTTGAAGGAAATAATCAAGTAGAAAGATCTCTATAAACATAGATGTATATAAACATATCAGAATAGACATTATAAGATTTTCATAGAAAAGTAGATTTCATAAAAAACACCCCAAAAAGATCCTCGGGATGCTGTCATATTGTCAAGTGAGTCATATACTTATTTTCTAATTAATTTCATATATAAAACATTGAAAGAAATTATGCAAACTGAATGGGAAGAAGTCATTTCATTCCTTTGCTTATTGAAATCAAATTTTATCTTTAGAAAATTCGGATTATCATTGGTTGAGATACAATTCTAAATCTGGCGAAATTTTCCAGACTCAACTTCTGGCTAATCTCTATATTGGCATCGAACAGGAATCACAGACACATAGAATTGTCCTAAATTTGTTCGTTGTGGTTGGACATTTTGCAACCAAATTCTCTTGCTCTCTTTTTCGGTAATGCCAACAAAATTCTTCGTCAAAGCAAAATGCCTGATTGTTCAAACATTTTTCAAAGAAACGTTTTCCTTTGTGTACAAGATCGGATTTTGAAAGTTTATAGATTGTTACGAGAGGTGAAAATATTTAACAGCGGTATAGCATGTTTTACTTTAAATGACTATAGCAAATATACTTGTCTATACGTGTATCTCGTTTATAGATGAATACTTAAGTTGTTAGCCGAGAGTGCGGCGGATAAGTCAACTCGAAAATAAATCCAAAAATCAAGTCGAGCAAACTACTAAATTCGATGGCATTACGAAATTATCATAAAAAACATTTTCCCTACATTTTGTAAATTGAAAGTTTACAAACCTTTTGTTTTAAGCAAAAATTGAACTGTAATTTTGCCTCTAAAAATAAAACGCAACAAAGTTGATATTTTCATTCAAGAATTTAAAGTCTGTTAAGGCGGACGATTATTGTAAAACAACAAATTCTTCTTAGCAGCGAATATTTTATGTGTAAAGTTAAAAGATAAAACCAGTCTTTCCTATTGTGTTCGGATTTCAAATGAAAAAACAACAAACAATTACTCATGTAGAGAGGCTGCATGAAATTATGTCATAAAGGTCAACTTGTACTCAAATCTGAATATTGACACAAGAAGAACTTTAAAAAGATGTTTGATATCTATCAGCCCAGTCAGCTGGGGCTGAAAGAATACGCCGACTGCGTTTCTGTTGAGGAGTAAGATCCCTCACCACCAACGAGTGTCCTAATATGGTACTAAACTATCTGATAGTGAGGTTCAAGTCTTGGAATTTTGGGGAATGTGGAGTTCCTCTTCATTGCCATTACTCACAGGTTCAGTCTCACCCGGAACGGTAATATTTATTTGGGTCCAATCTATTTGTCAATCATTTACTATGCTTAAAATTGCTTAATTGTGTACAAACAAATTATTAATACTAAATTGAATTATTTGTGTTTTATGGGAATATTTGAAACCATTTAACTGTGTGCAAATATAACTATTAATGTATTGTTACCGACATACAATTCGTTTACTAATCATTCATATTTAATATACATGTATAAACAGGATTGGCATTAAATAACCAACGAGGGTTGATATGGCGTAAAACAGAGCCAGTCAGCCAGCCAGTTAACTAACCAAGATAAACATTCTTACAGAGTTTAGTCTAGTTAGACTCAAGGCCTTATCTGTTGCGTAAACTAGTGATGGAATTTAAAAAGAACTTCACTCTGCCAAATGAATTTCTGAATTAGGGCACTGAATAAGTCGAACAATTGGTCTTGTGATGGAATTTATCAATATGTTTATAGATGTTTCTATTCTTAGTGTTAATGTTCTGTTTGATTATAAATTCATGGAAGGAATTAATCCAAGTTCCTAAATGAGCTGAACAGGCTTTCATTATCGTAAGTACTTCCTAAAAACTACTGCAGGCATCGAATTATTAACTACATACATCAAGGAATGCCTAGAGTTTTCTTTTCGATCAAAGGAGTGAGTCATTCCATTGAATTAATTCCTATGAAGACAGAGGATCCTTTATCCAAAATATATTCAAATAAACATGTGTAATCACGACTGTTATATATATATATATATATATATATATATATATATATATATATATATATATATTTCGTTGAACATACTAGACATTTTTTGTCTACATATTTTTTTGTTAATCCTTTCGAATTGCTGTATCGATCTTATGATATTTGGCGGGAATTCCATAATTAGTTATTTACCAAGTACTTTCAGCCCAACTTTGGGCCAGCATCAGGTGAGGATGTATTGCAAAAGTGCGTTTTGTCATTGATACATATTTGATAGAACATAATAGACATTTTTTGTCTACATATTTTTGTTAATCCTTTCGAATTGCCATATCGATATGATATTCAACGGGAATTGGTTGATAAACCTTCCATAATTAGTTATTTTCAAAGTACGTGTGTGTGTATGTTTGTGTGTGTGTGTGTGTGTGTGTGTGCTGACAATGAATTTAACTCTCATTATCCATATTCTATCGCTCCTAGCAGATCCTCTGGACTCATTCAGTGGTCACACAGAGCTGATGTATATCGTTGGTGGTTGGTAAACACTGGCGCGTCCATGTGTAAGATCCCATAACGGAATGTCACTCATGTGTTCGACTCTACTTCTCCAGCAGTCCCCACTCATATCTTGTTTGTTTTACTTAGATGGCTTGTGAGATAGGAGGTAAGTGGTTGTGCAGCTGCTATTTTGTAGGACGCTTCTTCCAGGATTCGTTAAACATAGCACATTCTTATGTCGTTCTCCTCTTGGTTTTTCTCTATGTGTTTCGTCAGTCCAAGTGGTGCATCCATACAGTGGTACTGACACAGCCACTGTTTGAAAGAAATCCCGTTTCATGAGAGAGATAATATTTACAGATGTTAGATAACCAGTCAATATTAGTCCATGACTTCGTTATCCGTATTTTTGCCTAACGTTCAGTAGATGAGATATTGTTGACGAGGCATGTGAACTGGTCACTTAAAGTGAAGGTGGCTCTTTTTCGTTTAAAACCCATGAACTCTGTTTTATTTGAATTTACATACAGGTCAATGCTTCCTGCCGTTTGCTTCAAGCTATGCAACGGATTCGGCTTGAACAGGTGGATTTGCGAGAAGCGCTTGATCATCTGCGTAGTTTGTGTCTGTAATTAAAATGGTTTAACATTTAAAAGACAAGAAACAGCAGAAATTATATATATATATATATAATCCGAGGGGTAGGAGTATCCAATTTGAGTAATCAATATCAACGGTTATCGACGTATAATTTGGGATTAAAAATACACTAAAACTCAATTTGCAGAGCCAAGAAATTATTTTTATATAAAAAGAAAAAGAAAAAATTCATTTCTTTGGTGTCATTATAAATTTATTTCTTGTGATGACCATCATCAGATGTTACACGAAAAAGAAATTTATTAGGGTGTTCTTATATTACTCCCCGCGAGAATAGAATTTGAAAAAAAATTAAATTTTCTTATTAAAGTAATTTTTTAATTAGAATAATTTTTTTATATATTTTATCGTATTTTTTAATCAAGAAGCACTTTTACCGTGGAGATATATTTGTTATTTTGTATATATACAATGTTTATGGTAAGTGTAATTTATGCTTACAAGTGAAAATATGTATATTGAAATATTTGAATGGAAATTCACTGAATACCAGAACAGAAATGATTTCGGCATGTAAGCATAGAAATAAATCCTTAGTATAATTTAACTTGATATATTAATAACATTAACTATATTCAACTACCATTAATTAAGTGATTTATATATTTTTAATTCTATAAATTTGAATATTGATCCATAATTTAAAAAACATAGATTAAATAATAAGTAATTTAAAATATATTTTTCAAATAAAAAATTAATTTTAAAGGATAAAGTATAAACATATGTTTTTATGATAAGATATTCATTTAAAAAAAAAGATTAATATAGCCTTATAACAAGAAGGGACTATTCCTGTAGTACACAGTTTTTTTCTGTGTAAACAAGAATTTAGGAAACTAATGTCTAATCTATTTATATTATAAGTTAGGAATTATTTATTACATTAATAAAATATCTATTACATATTATTTCTTTACTTATTATGATTAACTTAACATTCAATATGTTAATTTCTTCCAAACATAAAAAACATGAATTTTTACGATAATTTTAATAATTAGAAATGAATTTTTGTTAATCAATATCAGCATTGAATTATTATTTCCGGATAAAATGAATTATATTATTTAATATTTATAAAACATAATAGTTTCAATGGAAGTAAGAATGCATATTATATTTAAAATTTTTAATAAGTCACATGCCACTATTTAATTTTCCTGGAATAAGGCGATTTTAAAATTTTCAGTAGTATTTAAATTAGGGGTAACGTATTTTTTTTTGTTTTTTTTAAGGAATGTACAAACATTGTTTTTTTTAAGGAATGTACAAACATTGTATTAATGATATAGTAATATCAATGGATATAATATCTCCACCGTAAAAATTTTCCTTGATTAAAAAATATGAAATATATAAAAAAAAATTCTAATCAAAATTTATTTTTTTTAAATTTTCAAATCCTATTCCTGCCGAAAACAATATAGTGAAAGTAAAGTTGGCGACCGTAGTCGAGGGCGACCAGAAGGCTCCCTTTTCAATAGCTACTACATCGAGGTGTCGGGGAGGGTGCTACTACTTTCCCTGGATCGCTTCACTTTACCCTTGATACGTACTTTATATTGCTGAGTGTTAAGCAAGGAGGTATCAAATACCATTTTTAAAGTTTTTGGTATGACTCTACCTGGGATTGAACCCCGGTCTCCCGGACCATTGGCGAACACTCTACCCTCTAGGCCAATAATAACACCCAAATGATTTTTTTCGTTTAACATCTGATGATGGTCATCACGACAAGAAATAATTACACCAAGGAAGTGAATTTGTTTAAATTTTTATATAAAAAGAAAGTATATATATATATATATATATTATAAACCTTTAAAGTTTTTCACATCAGTGTTAGTTGATGATTTTTCACTGAAGTTTGAGTAACAGCAAGTCTCCTCAAGTCTCCAGGACTCGTCTCAGGATTCTGGCCGTTCTCAGCAATGCTATCATTTGGATAGTCTCTACCCGTCCGCCAACTTCCAAATCCTCCAGTCCCTTTAATAATCCTTTAGTTATTGTGCCAAAAGTACCAATCACAATTGTTACAATCGTCACTTTCATGTTCCACAGCTTTTTCAATTCTCTAGCAAGGTCGAGGTACTAATCCTTCTTTTCATATTCCTTTAGATTTATTCTGTGGTCCGCCAGGACAGCAAAGTCGACAATTTTGCAAATTCTCTTCTTTTTGTTGATTATTATAAGGTCTCATCTTCTTGCCGGGATTAGGTGATCCGTTTGTATGTTAAAGTCTCATATTATTATTATTATTATTTGAAACAAACCCCTTTCAGCTACTAATCTGAATTTCTCGTTTATTAGCAATCTTAATGTAATCAAAAAGAACATTTTATTACTCTTAATGATCACAATGATAAAGTCATCAGAAAATCTGCTTGCAGACTTTTAAATTTCACAAAGAGCTATACGAAAGAGAAAAGTAAAATTAAAATGGACATCACGCGCGAAGCACTAAGAGAGATTTTAGGCAAGTAGAAATACATCAGAGTCACTGCTACTTAATTTAAAAGATTGCTGAATAGATTCCCATTAACATAATTTGTTGTCAACTATTTCCATCCGTCTATTACCGAAGAGACTTTAAATAAAGTATGCAATAATATTAGATGGATATGTGAAGTTCATTATACACGGAAGAAAGTTAATTTGGTTACACAGAGAAGCAGTTTCGACCTCGATGTTTCTTCGACGGAATTTAAGAATGCGAATTAATTGAAATTCATTGGCTTTTAGGATTGAGTGATTTTGTGATAAAAAAATAAAAAGAAAAAAAAAAAAGAAAAGAAAAAAGGAAAAAGAAAAAAAGGACCAAAAATCATCAAAGAAACAAAACAATAACTTGGGACTATATGGATGTAACAGTTTGAGAAATGAATCCAAACAGAAAGAAAACTATAAAATTGTTTAAAGAGAATTTTCATGTTGATATTAAGACTAATATTATAAAGTAATTTTAGTATGTTAAATTGAACCTTAAAAATGAAATACCTCGACTTTATTGAAAGCAAAATATTACTTCTATTTATAAGTAGCCCTTCTAATCCCTCTTCAACTGACTTTAATCAAATTCCGATATCCGTGACTACTGATTGTCTAAAATGGTTTTAACAGTGGTTTTATAATAAGGTGAAAATAGAACATAAAACAGAATTGAAAAATAGTGGATATATAACTAATCTTAAGTTTATGGAAAATTATGGTAGTAGAAGGTCTAATTGATAAATAAATGTTCTTTGCTTTAACACATTATTCAAATTCATTATTTAAATTTAATCAACAGTCCTAAGACTAATCAGCTAAATAACATATTTATCAGGAATAATGTAAAAATTAGTTTCAGTTGTATGGACAATATACACTACATTATGCAATAAACATCTGGGCTGTGCTAATTTGAACCCGCTCAGAAACTGTAGACGTAAAAGCAACTGTTCTCTAAAGTGAAAATGCTTAACCAAAAATGTTATTTATCTAGGCTAGACGTTGGTCTGATAGGGTATAATATACACTAGATCAAGAGAAAAACTAGAAAAACGGTTTTCTAAGAATGAGACCTTTTTTATGGGTATTACACTAGAAGTTCTACACTAAATACTTGTGGGAATTTAAAGATACGAACGTACAGTGCCGAGATAGAATGTTTACTTTGGTTGTGTTTTATGGCATATCAACCCTTGTGGGTTATTCAATAAATTTTTCAAGTATTGCTATCTAACACAAATATTTCTATTTATTATTAATCATTTGTTTGCACGCAGTTTAAATGATATCCAGTATTGCTATTTCAGCGCATTTGTCACTGAGCCATCACCTTCAAGCAAAAATAGAGTTAATTATTTGAGTGCCAAAAAAGCAATTTGAAGAATATGGTCCAGATAATCACATAGGTGCTAGGCCTTGGTATGATCAACCGATTGATCTGACCGCCCGTCTAACCTAGTGAAGGCCAAAGTGGAGTGTTACTCGTCAGATGACCACTTCAGTTGCTGTGTCACGAACTACTCAGCCACCAAAATCCTGTCCTCAAGCATTACATATCGCAAACCACGGACAAAAAGTAGCGTTGTTGGGGTTGGGTCTGTAGAAATGCAGTTGGCGTATTCAACACCCTCGACCGACAGGGTAGTGAGATTAAGTGTAAGATATTAAAGAAAGCGTTTGCTCCTAAAGAAAGATTAAAATATAATGAACTGTGCTGTGAGGAGAAATTAAGAATTGGAATCCCTTACGGGATCGAATTGTGAAATAAAAGATCTGAAATCATGTCAAATATTCAAGCATGAAAATGAATTTTTCCTTTACCATCTTGCACGAATTAATATATCATATCATCTTACTTATGCAACTTTTTATAAATGGAAGTAACTAGAGGAATGCCGTCAGCCATTTTTAATTGACTGATGATCGCTGAAAAGCGTAAAATTTTAAGTAATAGCTGAAGGAAGATTGTGTCATTCAAATTAATTTTACATATCACTTGGATATTGTGCACGTTTAATTTTTATACTACTGACCAGTTAATTAATTTTTATGCCTTTTAATTGGCAGTTATTTTACACACCCACCCACACACACACACACACATATATATATATATATATATATATATATATATGTGTGTGTGTGTGTGTGTGTATTTATATAATTCATATATATATACGTTTACTTATATATATATATATATATATATACAAAGGAATAGCAGTATGTCTAAAAAAAATTGCTATAGGATTTGCAAGGAGGAGACTATTTTGTGAATTGGTATTTTCAGTAGGATATTGTCTTGGACTATCATAAAAGTTAAGCCAAAAATATCCTTTCTACTAATAGCGAGTGAATCTGCATAAAATTGATTCTATATCTTTGGATTTTTTCTTGTGTTAAAAGAAAATTAAGTCGCTGATATTGGTTCTTTGAACATAACTCGATCTTCCATTCATAGAATAATAGCTTTTAATGCAAATATTTCTTACATTGAATACATAAAATTGGCACAAAGCGGAAAAAAAGGGACGGCGATGGTCATCACCCTCCAAACTTTAATTCAACTAATTCTACTGGCACAAAACATACTATAATAATCCATTAACCACAACGACACAGAAATTCTGAGAATCTTTCAATCTATATCCACCAAAATAAGTCAGTCCATCTAGGAGATTCTAACCGAAACCCATATTTATATAATTGTGTGGAAGCGGCGAATTAAAATTTTATTTCCCAAAAACTATTTATAATAAAATATCACTAACGAAAAACAAATGATCATAATCAATATATAAATATATAGAAATTTAAAAAAAAAAAGAACATAAGCTGCCCCTCTTCACTGACTAACATAGCAGAAAAACTAGTTCACAGTAGCAGGTGGGAGGTCAAGAAAAAGTCTCCGCCGCACATTAAAGAACTTCCGTCTAATTTGAATGGAAAGATGTAAAAACAAAAAATGTGCTCTAAAAAATAAAAATGGTCCGATGAGCTAATATAAATTAAATTGCTTTTTCAAAATAAAGTCAAAGACTAGTCTTACATACCTGGAATAGGTTGTCAGTGAACTTTCCAGGGACCTAAAATCCTTCGTTAACCTGTAATCTCAGACAAGAACTCGAAGTTAGTATCTTTCATGCAACACAAACGCGCAACTTCCCGCCATCTTTTGCCAAATTCTGAAGAAACAAAATTTTGATTTGAATTTGGTGCTTAAAAACTCCACAGCGTCTGAGACGTGGAATCCCTTCTGTGGCATCATCCAAATCATGACTCTCATAATACCGAGTAAAAAGAGAAACTTAGTATTCCGTCGTGTTCAACGACGGAACTACATTCGTACATATTGAACTGACCTGCAATACAAAGAACTTTCCTTTCAGTACGTGAACCATGAAACCTAGAGAAGCTTAAGCAGTGGCCATCCGACAGTGCTGTGAAAGAAATCTTGCGCAATCGACACCTTGATATCACTACACCGAACGTACTCCGACGAAATTGCTTGTCGATCCGGAGAACGCTTCGAATTACCAGCCAAGAGATCGATGCCTCGTCGTTATTGAGGCAGCTCATCCCAAGAACTACGGCCATGATAAGTGACCTTCCTCCTTCGTCACGTCGAACTCGTCGATTAAGTCATCTCTAGCATTCGATATATTACCCTACTCAATAATAGCCAGCTCTCAGGAAGACCAGTCTGCAACAGAGGAGAAAAATTTTAGAGCATGTCGACAATTGCTAGAGAAGGAACGCTCACTTCTGTGCAATCAGCGAGTCTCCATCACTTGAGTGCCCACTTCTTAAGGTCTCAATTCGCCGTTTTTGTTATTTATACAGCCTAAGAAACAGAGATGCAACATATGACGTCGTGTCTCTAAATTCGGTAATCCTAGGCTGCCTTTGGAGGTGTAAAGGTGACAAAACTCACGGTGCGTTAAAAGCAGTTTGTTTACCCCAAACGAACTGGAAGAGGATTCCTTCTTGGTTCACTAGAATAGTACAGAGGAGAGAAAGCCTTGAATGTCGGTAAAAGATGAGGGGGTAGATGTGCGAGTCACAAAACTGGACTCTGTCCTTAAAAGAGAACTTCTTCCTTGACCAAACACCGGCAACAGCCACAACCTCTTCCAGAACCTCTGGTCATCTTTTCTCCAGTTGGAGATCGGGACCGAACCAGACGCCGAGTATCCTTAAAGAACCCTCCGTCCAACTAAAAGGGCGGGAAAAGCACAATCCTTCCACCTACCCAACCTCAAAACCACGGACTTTTCGCAGTTAAAATTGACCCTTGACACGCTCTCATACTTTCTTATTTTCTTTGCTGACCTTCTCGACCTCGGCACTATTCGCTAAAAGCACACTAAAATTGTTACTAGAATACCTGGCCGTGGAGGTAGCACTAAGACCGTATAGTACCGGGTTTGTTCTCTACTTACGAAAGAAAGCTTCCATAGCAAGGACTTACAGCATGGGAGAGATCGGACAATCTTGACGAATTGATCTAGACAAATTAATTGGTTTCGATCTTACCCCGTTCACTTCCACTATGACTTTGCTATACCCCAGGTGAAGCGCTGGGGGATTGACCTATGTTTCTTCCAGCTGTTATAGACAGTCGTTTACAAGTAGAAAAACATGTGTGACAGTCTCAAGTACACTTCGTAAGGAAGACCATCGATTGTTGGAGTTTTGTCTGTTCCAACTGTTTTCAGCATTAGCCGAATTTCATCTTCCGTAACGCACTCCTCACACCTAGCTGCTTCCGTTGGCTTAAGACGAGAGAAGTCGACAAGATTAGCATCGAACTGAACTGAACTCAGTTCGGGTTCCCTGGTTCAAATTTCTGAAAGTAATCAAGAAACTACAGGTCCAACTCCATTCTGCCCTACTTGGATGTTTTTCTCTGAATTTGTCAACGAGATCGAATCTTGTGGCAAACTTTTAGACGTATTTTGCATTGAGGTTGTTAATAACCCGTCTAGCTCTCCTCCAGCTCTAGCCCTACTATTCACAGATAGCTGAAGGGAGAATAATTGGATGCATACCTTTTCCAACGGTATTGGCTTTATGTGAAATACAAACTGCCTTGTTTAGAATTTGAACTCTGTTTATCATGTCCATTTCCGATGACGATAACCATTAAACCATAAGCGGCTCCATGAATTTCTGTTTTGAAAAAATGTCTCAAATACAATGAAATGTCACCACAAAGGGCTCGATGCGCCGAAAAATGTTAGAAAACTAACTTTTGGCACTGGATCCATAAACCTCAATGAAACGAAATACCTTGTCCTTTATGGTAACGTCCAATACACAAAGTTTGTACCCACCCCACGATCTGAAAAAAAAACAAAACAAGAGAACACGTTGTATTTTGGTTTTTTCTAATCAGCTTGTGAAACCCCTCAAGCATGATCGTCAAAGTAGGCTGAAAAAGGTAAGTGTACCATGGACAGTATACTGTCACAGAAGTTGAAATCAAAGTGGGTCTCCCGTAAGTTACAAAAACTCACCCTGCAGCGCTGGAGGGGAGAAAGATGTAAACTCCCCTGAGTCAGACCTCAGTCCGCAGGCATTTAAACTAACTAACTTTAAATCCATTTCTGGAATTAAGTCTTTGAATATGACAAGTGTCAGGACATCGACAGTCTGGATTGTGGATTCGACTCCCATCTCTTTATTGATGATGCTGTTATGAACGATATCCTCTATATCCGGCGGAAATGTTAATTTCAATGCCCAATTGAGGGAAAGGTGCAAATAAATAGGCACTCCTACCGATGCAAATTTCATTATCTCTCTTTCCGAAACGATGAGGGAGAGCGAGCCGAGAAATTGGAAGGTTTCTCTAACCAAACTCATGATTCTGATACCTGACAGCATTAAAACTCCAGGAAAGCTTGTAGGATCACCAACATCTTTACCGTCCACTTCTTTAAAGTTATAGAGAACCCTTATGTTTATGAGTTGTTGCGCTGTGACTTTTTTCCTCCCTAGGATAACTGCGTTCACCATTTAAACGCGTTTCTCCTTTTTATACCACGGCATACATTTTTTGCGGGGTAGCACATCCTCCAAGCTACCAACAGAAGAGCTTCCTTGTCGTTTTTTAGGGTTATTGTTGTTGCTATTGCTGTTGCTGATGATGATCTTGCTAGCGATGTCGCTGCTGTTAATACTGTAGTTGGTGATGCTACCTTAGTTGTTGTTGGTACCATTGGTACAACTGCTGTAGTTGCTGTTGTTGTTGCTGATGATGATGGTGTTGGTTGTTCAACTAAGATGGAGGATGAGCTTCTTTTGGATTTTTTAGGACCGTCATTTCTGGGGAAGGCATTCGCCGGCTTAGTGGTATCCAAGTTATCTAATTGTCTATAGCTTGGGGGAAGTCGGAATGGAGTGACTAAATCTTGGAGAAGGCTGATGATTTTGCTTCGTCCAACTGCTTTTTAATCTCCAGGAGTTTCTCAAAATTTTCCCTATTCGGACTAACAAATTTACTTTTTGTTGTTGTTAGTGTTGTTGTTGTTGTTGTTGTTGTTGTTGTTTTTATTGCGTATGTTTGTGGCCACTTTACTTTAGAAGTGTCTGTCCGGGGAACTATTTGAAACTGAGGTTCCGCGAATTGGGTCATCCGCCCATCTTTTTCAACCGTTAGCCAACCGTGGTATCCAACGATTTTGTTATTGGTAAATCAGAAGTCTCAAAGGGAGAGGAGATAAGTTTTCTTCCTAACAGGAGCAGAAACCATTGGTTCAACAGTAGGTGAGACTACTGGGGAACAGAAGATTCGTGAAGGAGTTGAGACCATCCAGACCACTTCACTAATGAGCCCTACTTGAAAAGTTGAGGATATTCGCTGGGACTCGGACCTCAGTTAAGTTTACAAGTTACTACTTGTGAAAAAATAACTCGTAAAGAAATAATAATAATAATAATAATATTTTGAGATACAAACGGATCATTTAATCTCAGCCAGACGACCAGACCTAGTGATAGTCAACAAAAAAGAGATCGTTATGAATAGTGGACTTTGCCGTTCCGGTTGACCAGAGCAGGGTAAAACTGAAGGAAATCGAAGAGATAAGTACCTAGACCTAGCAAGAGAATTGAAAAAAATATGGCACATGAAAGTGCCAGTGATACCAGTTGTAATTGGCGCGTTCGATACAGTCACTAAAGGATTGTTAAAGTGACTGGAGGACTGGGAAATAAGAGGAAGAGTGGAGACAATCCAATGTTGAGATCGGCCAGAATACTAAGAAGAGTCCTGGAGACTTGCTGTCATTCAAACTCCATTGGAAAACCATCCGCTAACGTTGGGATAAAAAACTCTCAAATGAGTCAATAAATAGAAAGGAAAAATTGCCATGATCCAGAAAGAGTCTAAAAAAGAAAACAATCTAGCAAATACAGGCCAATGACGTGTTTGCAAATTATATAAAAGATCCTAATTACGCAAATAAGAAAGCAAATCTACTGCTCATTTGAAAGCCACGGGCTCTATCCTGAAGAACAGAAAGGATGTCACAAAAGAATTACAGGTACAATTGATATATTACATATAGTTAACACTTTTCTAAAGGAGCTAAATACAAGAAGAAAAAATAGCCATGGCATGGTTAGAAAACATATGATATATTCCCACAAACAGGCATAATACAGTGTCTATGTTTAAAATATCAGAACAGTCGTAATCATCATCAGGATAGCAATAGAAAACTGGAGAGTTAAACAAGCAGCTGGAAGACAAACCCTAGATGAAATAAAAAAATCCAAAGAGGAATATTCTAAAGAGACTTATTAGAGCCACGACTGTTTGTTGCAGTAATGATGCTATCGAATTATATAATAAACCCAAAAGGAGAAAACAAATTTATAAAGTCGAAAAAAAAAAAAAAGATAAAACACCTAATTTACTTGGATGATATCAAGATATTTGCCAAGAATGAAGAAGAGGATGAGAAACCTTCAGCCGAGATATAGGAATGGAATTTAGAATTGATTGTTATAATAAAAAAGGGAAAAAGATGAACGACTAAATGAATAGAACTGCAAAACCAGAAAAACATCAGAAAACATGGAGAAAAAGAAATCTACATAAGAATATTAGATTCAATCTCGTAAAAGGAGATGAAAGAAAAAAGTAAGAAAGGCCGTTCTCAGAAGAACTAGAAAACTTCCCGAAATCAGATTCAACGGCAAAAATCTGATCAAAAGAATAAATTCTTTAATAGTCATCCTTCTAAGATTCACTGGATCCTTCTTACAATGAAAATGAGAGGAACTTAGATATATGGACCATTGAACAAAGAAACTAATAATAATTTACAAGGCCTTATATTCGAGGAATGACACGAACTGACAAGGAGAGAAGGACTTGCCAATATTAAAAATTGTATAAATGCAAAAATCCCAGAACTTAAAAAATTATATAAAAAAGTGCACGGTGATAATCATTATATGCTTATATGATTATCATAAAATTATTATATACTTCTTATATAATTATTATAGCATCCAATAATAGCAATAACAACATAAATAGCATAATGACAAACACGAAAACAACAACTATAAAATAAAAAAAAAAACAAAGATGGGAAGAAAAACAACAATGCAAATACTTCAAGAGACAAACTAAAGAAATGTCATTCGAAATGACATGGACATGTTTATATAGGGGAAAACTGAAGAGGGAAATTGAATCTCTTTTAATAGCTGCAGAAAATGATTCGGCAAGGACGAATTATGCCGAAGCAAAAATTGACAATCCACAGGAGAATAGCAAATTTATACTATGTGGTAAGAGAGATAAAAGAGTCATTCATTTTATAAGCGAGTAAAGCAAGCTGATATAAAATGAATACAAGAGTATGATCAAATCATTTTGGTATGATTTAGTGGGAAAGGTAATCCACTGGGAAATGTGCAAGAAACTAAAGTCTAACATGTAGATAAGTGGATTTGGTTTGGTTTCTTTGTTTAATTGCATATCAACCTTTGTTGGTTATTTAATGCCAAAGGTATTCTCCTAGAAGAACAGTAGTGGTTCTATTTAACCCATTGCTGGGAAGATAATAGAGTTCATACCTTTCCCAAGGGTATTTACCCGAAAGTGAAGGTAATAGCGTGACTGGAGTTCGAACTCACTACGATTCCGCTGCCCATCGCTTTAACCATTACACCAGGTGGACACCCCCATAAGTGGATTTGTACAAGAAAATGAAACGCATGAAATTCTCAGGATATTTGATTATACAAATGGATCACCCTTTCCTAGTCAAAAGATCAGACAAATTATTAATTAACAAGAAGAAAAGATTTTGTCATCTTGTAGATTTTTCCATTCTGTTTTACCACTGAGTGAAAATAAAGAAAATCAAAAAAATACTAGGACCTTACTTGAGAGTTGAAAAAGTTGCGAAATAGGAAGGTGACACCAATCTAGTTGGATCGCTTGGAACATTCCCTCAAAAAGAAACTGGCGAAACTGGAGATAAGAGAAAGAATCAAGTCCATCCAGAGTAAAGTACTTCTATAATCAGCTCAAATAAAAGTTCTGGAGTCTTAGGCCCCGCGAAAAACTAACAGGAGTAAAGATCCTTTTACATTGAGTGCACATTTTGAATTCTTTCTTTTCCGATTTATAGAAAGATGTGATAAGAATAGAAACTCCTAGAAAATCGAGGGAAAGCCTGAAGTTATGACATTTTTTAATTATTAACTACAAAGTTTCATAGATTTTCTTCGCTGATATTTTTACACAAAGTTTTAGTTGAAGAATGTGTCGGTTAAAATGTTGCATTCAAACAAAAGATGAATAGAATAGTCGAAAAATATCTGGAATAATAAGTTGATAGATTGAAAGGAAACAAAGACTTTTAGAAAAGAATGAATAATAATCAGGAAATAAGGAAGGTCAAATTGTAGAGTTTATTGCGGGAAGAAATTGTGATTAATGAATTAATAAATTAGAAAATAATTAATAAAACAAAAGCTAAAAAATTACAAAAATGCCAACTATAAGACAGATCGTTCAATATTGGTCAAATATCGCACATGATCGTCTAAAAATGAAATTCTATGAAAATGAATGCTAGAGCCATAATTATATTGATCTCATCAAACTAATCCAATGAAAATGAATATATATATATAAATTAAAATAAATTGAACAATTTTAAAGTATACTTAATGAACTATTTGCGTTATTAATTTGGTTGTATACCTCACATGATATCAGGCGTCCCAAGCAAGAAAACTGGTTAACAATATATATATATATATATATACATATATATATATATAGAATTAACTTAAATCGCGAGTCGAAAATCTTCTACTAAAGTTTCACCTTAACGGATCATCAGGAAGTTTACATTCGACTAAATTCTAAGGAGAAATCGCTTTCCTTTATTCACCAAAACCCCCACCTAGTCTAGAATTTGCATAAAAAAAAAACTAAATAACTAAATGAAAGATACCATATTTTTATTTGAAATAAGAAAAAAAAAACAACAAAATTCTCTATAACCTATTCCTAATTATATAGTAACCACGCCCTTTTGTGTTTACAACTATTTAACACCTCCGATCTTTTGTTTAGCATATTCTTGCTTTTACAATTTGCTATTACCAATTTTTCCTCCATACAAAGATTACAAGTTCTATAACCTGCCCTATATTTGCGGCATTTCTTTATTACTTCCCATTTCATTATAGGATCTACTGCTTGTTTTTCCTTAAGTTCCCACACATAACTAGATAAAGCAGTGCTATACCTATACTTCTCGTGCGAGAAACTTGTTCTCTGGTTATAGTACCTAGTTTTAAAATCCCCTTGGGTCGACCCAAAGTATATCTTTTTATTTCTCTTATTATTCGAATCACTATATACTTCTACTTTATACACTACACATTCCTGCTTACATTTGCCTTCGAGGGGACACCTAACCTTATCCCTACAGTTGCATTTATCAATCACCTTATGTTTCTTTGTACCTAATTTAGCTATATTACTCCTATTTATTATTCCATTAATGTTTGGCATGCAACTGTAACTTAATTTAATACAATTCTTATTAAATATCTTATGTAATTGGCTCCCACTAGGGAAGTTTCTTTTTAATATCTTGAAGAGCTCCTTTCCCAAGTTATTAACTACTTCCATGTTGTAAGGGGGATTAAACCATAAAATTTTTCTAGGTCTATTTCTCCTTCCTTGTGTTCCAATTCCATCCTTATTCCTATATTCTAAATTGACCCTATATCCGTCATTCTTTAAAGCCTCCTCATATTCCTGCTTAGTTCGTTCAAAAATTTCCCTGTTGGAGGAGTTATTAGATAATCTATGCTCTATTCCCTTAGGTACATGTTTAAACACCTGTATTGGGTGATTAGATCCCCTGTTTACATAACGCAGATCCTGGTTCCTTTTTCTAAATGGAGATACTGTTCCACTATATAAGTTTAAAGTAACATCAAGATAATCGGTTATTTTTAGGTCTGTTGTTACATCTAACCTAAATCCAAAGTCCTCAAACAGCTTATACAATTTTTTTCTAATCCCATCACACTTCTTCGGTGTACTTTTATCCACGATAATCAGTCCGTCATCATGATAAAGTCCATGGCTATTAGGGTCCATAATCTTATTAATACTATACAATAATACACACCCGACGAGCTCACAAATTTCTGCCCATCATATGCTCCAATTGAAACGTCAAAATTCCCCCCCTTTTTTTTATCCATACACTATCTTCATAGTATAACAATGTTTTACGACAATGCTTAATTATTTCCACCTTATCTCAAGGTATAACCATATATTCTTTAGCCAAATCTAACGCTCTATCCAATGTCCTTTCTGTTATTGAAGGATAAAAATCCTTTATATCATATTTAATAAAGGAGTACCTATCATCCTTCTCGTACTCCTCAAACCACTTAATACAGTCATTAGTGCTCCTCCACTGGTTGATGCTTAATGCCGTAGTTTTAAACCCAGTATTAAAAACAAAAAAAACCCTGGCCAGGAACAAGAGATAAAGTATCTCGAATCACCGCCCAGATACTTTTATATCTTGTTCCTGGCCAGTTTTTTTTTTTTTTCTGGTACCGTGAATACTGGTAGATATTAGATTAGTAAATATTTAAGCTCTGGTGTTTGTCCATTGAGCACTTTCTCTGCTCTTGTTACTATGGAGAGAGCGAACATAAGTTATTCATACAAGAACATACCAATACCTGATAGGCATCAGTATAAGTTAGTTCTGTTGAGGAGGATAGAATCCTTTATAAAAAGTATGAGGTGGAAAGCATATTTTTTCTCAATACAATTAACAATACAGAAAAGGAGGGAAGGGAGAAATATGGGTTTAAAACTACGAAACCCCCCCCCCCATATCAAAGAGATGGATAAATTTGACGTTGAAATGATAGGAATGGTTAAGGAGATAAAATTTAGAAAAATGCGCAATAATATTCAACAAAAAATGTATGAGGATATGAGGAGATTTAAGGAGTCGGAAAAAATATTTGTAAAGTCAGATAAGTCGGGCAATTTATATAAGATAGAAAAGGAAAAATATAAGCAAATGATATTTAAGGAGGTGTTTAAGAATTATAAGAAAGCACCACCTGATCTCGAAAAAGAGTTAAATAACGAAGCAAAAATGTTGGCGCATAAACTAGGTATTGTTGATAGAGTAGAAAAATACAATACCAAGAATTGATTTATTACTATAAAAGACCACAAAAATAATTTCAAGTCTAATCCGGAATGTAGGCTCATTAACCCGGCCAAGACACAAATAGGTAGGATTAGTAAAATAATCGTACAAGAAATATGTGAATCACTTAGGCTGGCATTAAACATCAACCAGTGGAGGAGCACTAATGACTGTATTAAGTGGTTTGAGGAGTACGAGAAGGATGATAGGTGCTCCTTTATTAAATATGATATAAAGGATTTTTATCCTTCGATAACAGAACCTCGAATCTTAAATTATGAAACTTGAAAAATCTTATGAAGTCCCAAGGTAAAATTTGAATAGTTTGTAGTTATATATATATATATATATAATGATATACTTATTATTGCTAATAATATTAACGAAATCAACATACTACAAGGCACCTTCCAAAAAAAATTAAATTCTTACCTTTACTCATAAACGAAACAAAAACAATAAAATCTCCTTTTTAGATGCTCTCATTGATACTAACAACAATAATAACTGAAGCTTTACTTACAAAAACCCACGAATAATAACTCCTGTACCCTCAACTTTAAAAGTGAATGCCCCTTCAGATATAAAAAAGTAATTATTAATAACCTAATATCCCGTGCCAAACTGATCTCCTCCTCTAAAACAATATTTTATAAAGAGGTAGAAAACATAAAACAAGTTCTCATCAATAATGGGCTTTCTAACTATATTGTTGATGAACAAATAAAACGTATGATTAAAAATGTTAACCAATGAAATAAACCCTGTACCACTCCACCCACTCAACAAATATTTATCAAACTTTTTACCGCAACCGAATGCACAACAATTATAAATCAGGTGAAAAAATATTAAAGAATTGATTCATAGAAACATACTCCCCACTACTCCCTAAAAAAAAAAAAAAAAAAAAACTTATATAATATAATATAATAACTCTAAAACTTCCAACTTAGTCATTAATAATAATTCCGCTCCCTCGATTAGAGTTTTGCAAAAAACTTACGTTATATATCAATTTAAATGTCCTTTATGAGATTGTATCACTGAAAACATTATATACGTCGGTTTAATCTCAACTCGAGTGGTATCGGGCACCTCGGGTGGTGTAATGGTTATCATGTTAGACTAGCAAACCTACACGAGTGAGTTCGATTCTCATTGGGTGCCCCATTCATGTGGCCTTATGCTACATCTAAGCAAAAAGCTTTGTAAATTACATCCTCATCTATCGAGAAGACTTACAATGCACATTTCTGATACAAGTTCCGTATCACTGCCCTTAAACACATTCATACCCAACAACAGAATTATGGAAAATTCTCACCGAAAACACTACAATATTTGAACATCAAAATAACAAACAAAAACTACAGATTCTCGAGACACTACATATTAGGAACATACAACCCAAACTTAATAGAATTAATTTTGAAAACATTGCTAATGTACTTAAATGTCTTTAGCTACTGACGCTATTTATAGAAACAAACTTGAAAAGTAAACGCTACGCAATACAACAGTACAAACGTTCATTCTTACAAAGTGGTAATGTACATACTGATGTTTAATCATTTATGTAATACATCCTTACCTGATGATGGCCCAAAGTTGGGCAGAAAGTACTTGGGAAATAACTAATTATGGAAGATTTATCAACCAATTCCTGCCGAATATCATAAGCTCAATACGGCAATTCGAAAGGATTAACAAAAAAATATGTAGACAAAAAATGTCTCTTATGTTCAATCAAATATGTATCAATGAAGAAATGCTGCCAATCTACCCCCCCCCATATATATATATATATATATATATATATATATATATGTGGTAGATTGGCAGCATTTCTTCATGCAAGGCTCTTCGAAAGAATTGAGCACTCTGGTAGCCAGTAGGGTATGAAAAAATGTAAACAAAGGCTGCTGCTGCTGTTTGCTAAATATAAAATACCTAAAAATTCCCCTAGCCAACGTAGTCCGCTTGTGGCCGTGTGGTCTGAAGCCTTAGTCTATCGTAAAGTTGGACGGGTTTCGATTCCGGCTTCGAGCGTCCTGCGTGTCTAGCCACACTGAAGAGTTCTGATAGAACGAAACAGTCTGTCTGTGGATGACTATATATATGGTGGGGGAAATAACTGTAAAGAAAATTTATGCATCAAAATTTTGTATATGACTGGATAATCAGATCCATTAGTAATTGCATATAAATTCTGCCGTGCTGAGTTAGGAGATTTATGGTTGGATTTTTTTACATTGAAATGGAAAAACTGTTCAACTGGAATAATGCATCTTTTTTTAAAAACGACATAAAAATCAGCTGTATCCCAGCATTCAATAAAGAGGGGATATTTTATGGAACATAATGTGCATCTTTATTTAATAGTTTTGCCATTCGACGTAAAATGTAGTTTTTGTAAACGTCAAGAGGATTTTCATCACTGAATGAGAAAGTTAAATGGTTGAAGTTTTTTAAAAGGTTCCGATGAAATAAAAGGCTTTCATTCGGAGAGTTTTGATAAAACGAGACCGAGATCGCCCGAGAGTAGCCATTTGATTTTTGATTTTGATTTCTCCTAGTTTTGTTGTTAAAAAGTTTTATTTGCTTGTTTTGTTTATGTTTTAAATTTTGATTAGTCAGACCTTCAAATAAAGTAGCTAATAATAATAATAATAAGAGAAAAAATCCGGTACCGTTTTAAGAGGAACACAATTATTGCTGTCAGAACTCCTTAAGCATTTTTTCTTTTCTTTGTCTTTTTATGTTTGTTTGCTTCAAGTTTTTTTTTTTACTCCTTTTCTTCCGTTTCGAAATAGACTGACATTTTGAGATTTTTATTTTACACGGTAAAATCATTAATTACTTTTATGAAAATTAGTCTGATTCGCTGCTGGCTGATGCAACCAATACGGAAAAGCAGAAGATACGCGTGAAGACTTAGCAAATGAAGATAACTCAAGTTTGACAGCATTACCTCTTTTGCCCGCCATGTTTTTTTTTCATGAAGGTGTGCTACTTGAAATACTTTATATCGTCTTGTCAGCAGTTTTTTATTGCCCACTGTCATTAGTCAATGCCACAAGAAATAAGTGTCTTTCCGTGGGAAAACGCTGAATCGCATTTGTAAAACTCTCTGTTTTGCCAACTTGTAGGCAGTTCATCGTAGGGTAAACTTTTTTTATACATTTCCATTCTCAACACATGGACTTTCTCGACATAGATTAAACTCTTTTGAATCATGTTCCCCAAGACTTGACGGAGCTAAATTACATGGATTTGGAAAATTAAGATAAAACATTTTAGTGGGAAACCAAATTTATCAAAATGGTTGGTTTCTTTATTTAATGGCGTCCCATTCTTGCGGGGTTATTTAATGCCAAAGTCTTCATTGTAGAAGAATCCTAGAAGTACTATTTAACCCATAGCTGGGGGTGATGGAGTTCATTTCTTTTTTTCTAAGGGTATTAATCCGAAGGTGAACGTAGAAATGCCAATAGGATTTAGAACTCGCTTTCTACGATGTTTCAGTCACGATGCCATGACGACTGTCCACCAAATTTAGCATCAGTTTTTCTAAAGTGTTTTTCTCTCTTAATGCAATCGAAAACTTTTCTCAAATCAAACAGAGTAATGTTCTCGATACTTTTATTGGATCTGTTTTAAAACAAAAGCAATCTTGATTGTGCTTTTTTCAACTTTAAAATCACACTCGATCTTACGAAAATGTTGATCTGTGGAAACAGCTGCTTTTAACGTTTTCCTTATAATCCTTACAATTAAAATAAAGCAAAACTTTGGCCTCTTAGTTTATTGTCTCCATGTATTTTTACTCTACATCAGGTCAGTTAGATAGGATCTTTGCAATATCTTTAGTGTTAATCATACCAAAACGGCAATTTTGCTGCATATCTATGGAAATTGATCTTTTGAGTTTAATGAATTCGTATCATCCACAATAAACGTCGTCTTAGAAAATAAAACTTAAAGTGCTTTCCTGAAATATTATTCACATGAAAAACTACACCATATCAAAATCTGAAATCTGTTTTATGTACTTCTTCAATCGGTATTTTTTAAACATGATAACAGGAAGTATGCAAGTTATTTTTGCTTGTCATAATCATTGAACGAATCAACGAAAAGAAAACCACGGTTAGTGTTAAATGACGTTTAGCTGATCATCAATTCAAAGGGGTTTCAAGTGAAGTATTTCTATTTATGAGGGACAATTTGACTAATAAAGCTATCGCTCTACACAAAATGTGGTAAAAAAAGTAATGAAAGTAGATTCTAAACTTTTTAATTTTAAAAGCTAAAATTTAAATTTATATATATATATATATATATATATGTGTGTGTGTGTGTGTGTGTGTGTGTGTGTGTGTGTGTGTGTGTGTGTGTGTGTGTGAAAAATAAACTGATGATACCTAGACACTTAGAGGAAATTTAGATTGGTTAGTGCCAATTCTCGACATTTTTTATTAGAAATCTTGATACTTTTGTAACAGCAAATTTTTTAAAAAAATCTAAGATTGTGCTTGTGTAATACTTTTCATTGTCACTCAGCCAAGTTCTGTGCAACTTTTCTTGTTTTCTTAACTAGAACGTTAAAAGGAATATGACAGCGCACATTGACACGACAACAAAATTGTTTCAGAGGTATTTTAACAAATGAAAAACTCACTAGAATAAGGGTTGTAAATGCCAAGTGACTATTTTCAAGAAAATTAGCATTTGATTCTTTGTTTCTATCTTTGTAAATACGGCTTCAGTCACGATACGTTTAAGACATACCTCAGAAATCAATACAACGCCTAATGATGCGTAAAAATACTATCTGAGAGGTTAATGAAAAAAACAAACAAATTGAAAAAAAGAAGTAAATATCTCATGAATCAATCATCTTAAAAAACAAATGAAATTTAATTTAAGTTAATAAGATGAAACAATTAGTAAATAAAATAAATGCTATTAGTGACTGAAAAAGTTCATAATGCGTTTTTTGTGTGGGTGGGATGGGAAAGGGTTGAGTCAAATGAAGATAAAAAGTAAAAATTAGGCTGTGTCTTTTTGGCAACAAAAGAAAAAAAAATCTAAAGTGAATTTAACATATGAAGTAAAAAAAATGACAAGGAAAACGAATGAAAAAAATGATTGAATAATGGAAAGAAAGAAAGAAAGAAAGAAAGAAAGAAAGAAGTAATAAATAAATAAATAAATAAAGATAGAAAGAAAGAATGCATGACTGCATAAAAGCGTCCGGATATAAAATCAAAAAGCTTTTGCTTAAATAGACAAAAAATGTATTGTTAAAATCTGGATGCATCTTATTCGGAATTAACCGGGCGTTTTATATGAATCAACCCAACCGTGAGTTAAATACTACAACTATTGTTCTTCTGAATGGGTGACTTTGAATTTAAATAACCCACGAAGATGGTTGCGCCATTGAACAAAGAAACTAAACTTATGTATTTGCATCAAACGTCTTTTTTTATGATGAATTCTAACATAATAAGTCAATCTTCTTTTTTTGTGCTAGTAAATTGTTAAAAGACCGATTCCACTCGTTCAGCCTGTCTCAGAGAGATCTAGTTGGTGTTATCGGATGTTGTCGACGAATTAGTTGCCTGTCGGGTGTCAGGTGTTAAGAGAATATGGGACTTGAAAGAAGATAAGGATATTAGTATGAGAGAAAAAATAAATGAACAAACAAACAAAGCAAAACGAAACAAAAAAAAAAAACAAAACAGAAGATTAATTATTTTGTCGGAATGAAAAATTGTCAGCAGGAAAAGAAATGTAAAGAAGAATAAAAAAACAAAATTGAAAATAAAGAAAGAAAAGACGAACAAATAAAAAACCTCTTGGAGAAGTTGATGGAAGAAGAGAAAATTAGCGGAAGAAGAATAATCTTTAAAAGAAGAATTGGTTAGAATAAGAAGAATAAGAAGAGGAATTTACCAAACTAATGTTGGAATACGGAAATAAGATCCTCTCTAGCATTCCAGTGTACCTCATCAAAGAAAAATTGTGGGCAGAATCGGACTAAAGTTTAGTTATAAAATAAATTTTATTTTGTTACGGCAAAATGGTTTAATTATACCCAGTAAGTGAATATATTTAAAAATTGTGCCAACAATGCATTTTTTTATTCAGTAAATAATTATTTATCACTTTCAACTTTAAAAATAGACAACGATATAACTGTTATATTCTAAGACTGTACTGTTTAATTCGATAAATATTCTAATAATTTTGATTAGAATATTTCGCAAATAATCAGTAAGTCAAATCGAAGAAGAAAAAGTTGAAAGAAAAGAAAGTGGGATGAAAAATAACGTAAAGAGAGAAAATAGAGTTGAAAAAAAAATAGAAGGGAAATCAAATCGTTAGACAAGAAAATCAGTACAAAGCAATTAAATGTTCAATCACCAAAGAAATAATGAATCTGAACAAATCAAATTCAAAAATCAAATTAGATGATTTGAACAAATGAGTAGAGGTTATTTGATATCAATTTTTGCAGATTATATTTTCCCTGAAGATGAAATGCATTTACCTAAGGATTTTCTTGTTGACAATAAAACTGTCATTATTTCAAGTTCTTCGGATTTTCACTTCTCTTAATCATTTTGAAAGACTGTATCAAGTGTTCTCATGATGATGAATCACGGTGATATTCTATAAAGTTCAAATATTTTTTCAGCCTTTCTTTCTTAATTTTCCTCCGTGTCTTGCTGAGACGTTGAAATGAATTGTGTGACAAGTCTGTTTTCGATGACTAGACCAGGTCAACTGGGTTGAACTGAATGATACATTCAAAGTTTCAAAGAATTAAAAAAAACATCTATTCTTTAAAACATATTCTGATATGTGATTATATCTTGGTCCTTTTCACAGTTCCTATACTATCGTGTTATATTTTCATGTGACGCCATATTTTCTCATATTGAATGTTTCATGTCTACCTCAGCACAGGCAACATTTATTATTCTGGTGTATAGTCTGCATTTTACAAGTTGGATCAATGGTTCGTGACATCAAATTTCCTAAAAATGTTTAAAGTATGGAATAAGAAATATTGTCCAGGAGACCGGAGTTCAATCCCAGGTCGAGTCATACCAATGACTCAAAAAATGGTACTTGATGCCGCCTTGTTTAACACAGCATTATAAGGTACAGATCAAGGGTAGTGGAGCAATCCAGTGAATGGTGTAGCGTCCTCCTTTATACCTTGGTGTAGTAGCTATTGGAAAGGGAGCCTTCGGGTTGCTCTCGACTACGGTCGCCAACTTTATTCTTTTGATTAAATTTTTACTGCAGACTTTAATTTCCAGTATTTTTCTTGTTCTTCTAATTTACTCTTTTTTTTAACTCTTTTCTTCTATCATTATTTGATGGTATCTAATTCTGATATTTCCACGTATTTGTAACTTTCTCTCTCTCTTTGAGAGCTAATGTTTCTTAATTAGACAGTTATATTTCTTCTGTTATTTCTCTATCAAGATGAAGTTGACTAATTGCTCAGAAATTTTAAATATTTTTAAACATTCCCTTATCCATAGTTCTAGAATAATACCGTATACCTTTTTTATTCTATCCATGTCATGGCTCGATCTTTTCTCCTCGTTTTTCCTCTTTTACTGAATTTCCATCAATGAATATTAAAATATGCTTTGCCTTAAGTTCAGGGAAATACTTTTTTTTCTCTTAATTGTGCGGTTATGATTTTATGGCAGATAATGTCACTCTAGTTGCTTAAGGTGGTTTTAGTTTTGAATCTTTCTTGATCAAGAATATTTTGAGTTCATGCGATATGAATCCCTTAAATCTGAGGACATAGATCCTATTGTGACAATTCTCTCTAGAATTTAAGACGTATTTTACCTTCCGGTTCTTCTTTGATTCCTTGAAATTCATTCTTCATATTGATCAACCATTCAGCTTTCCTATTATGTTCTTGTCTCTGTTCCCCCAATTTGCTCCAGACATCTTTTGTTTAAGTTGCATCTGGTTCCTCAATTTTCTCCGTTTATTTTTTGTAGAATCTGTTTTCATTTTTTCGCAATATTTTTTTATTCTATAGTTGGATTCTGTGTTAATATCTTTGACTCTATCATTCTTAGCTAATATATTTTGGCTCATTTCTTCTGGTTGTACTGTCAATTTTCTTTCCAACTATTGTTCTTTATCAGTTGTCTCGTTTGATTGTAACCTCATGTATTTCTCTTTTCTTAGTATTTTTACGTCTCCTCATATTTTTTTATTCGTTGCTCCAGTCTAATTTCCCGTTTAATTTTTTTTTTTTTGGCTTTAGGGGTTTCTCAATAGGATAACTGGTTTTCAACGACTATCTCCCCCACCCTGCATGCATTAAATGTTTCAAATTGCTGCTCGTTTGACTGAAATTTTAATTATTTGTATATTGTTACAATTTAATCCGTCTTGTTGTTTTAGGGTTGTGGTATGGAGTATTACTTGAATATTTCTCGAATTTAATCGATCTAATTCACTGATAATTTCATACTATTAAAGTTAAGAAAGATTGATTTTAAAATTATATTAAGTCACAAGAAAGAAAAGCATTCCAGAAACTGGCGAATAAATCTATAATAATCCGAAAATACGTAGATTATTTTTTTGGCTTTTGCTTATCGTCTAGTTCAACTATTTCTATATTACAATATTTTTTTTTCATTCTTGTTGTTGTCGTTGTGGTTGCGATTTTCCCCTATTAACTCTAGTGAGTTTTCACCGAGGTTTGATTGATAGCAAATCTTCTTTCGTTGACTTTACTAAGTATCCTCTCCTATATCAACAGTGCTGTGGTCTATATGATCTATCGATTCTTCCTTTGATCTCCAGTTCCCTAAATCTGTTTTCGAGGCTTTTAGAGATCGTTCCAAGGGCTCCAACTATAGTTGGTATCACCGTCACTTTCATGTTCCACAGAATTTACAGCTCTCTAGCAAGATCCAAGTATTTGTCTTTCTAGAATGGCATATCAACCTTTGTTGGTTACTTAATACCTAATCCATTTTCATACAAATGGACAGTTCTATTTCAAACAATTCAGTTTAGCATATGTACACAGTTTGTCAAAAAACATTTCTGTTTCAAGCTATTCAGTTCTACTTCAAATAATTCAGTTTAGCATAAGTGCGCAGTTTAGTTCTATTTGACCCACAGATAGGACCCTATCAGGTGCTACCACATTGGGCCAGTGTGGACCTGGGAGCGTTACTGGAACCTCACTATCAGATTGTTTAGTGTCATGTCAAGGACACTTGTTAGGGGTGGGTCTTACCCCTCTGTAAAGATGCAGTCGGTGTATTCTGCAGCCCCAGTCAACTGGGCCAGTAATGGTTTGTGCATTGACATTAATTTCCTTGTTTCATGGTCAATATATCAAAATTCTTCCCTAAACCATTTTAAGGAGGGTTCAGGGTACCTTTCGAAGGGGATTTCTCAGGTATTTATTCCTTTGATTAGATTTCTGTTGAAGAGTTCAGTTTCAAGAAGTTTTCTTGTTCTTCTAAGATACTCCTTTCTCGTTTTTATTTCATCTGTTTGCTTGATAATGTCCACATCTAACATTACCAGGTATTTGTAGATTCATTGCTCTTTAAGTGTTCTGATAGTTTCCTAATTGGGCAGTTCTATTCTTTCCATTATTTCTCTTTTTCCCTTTTTAAACATAAACATGGCATATTTTTAAATCCCAAATTCCATTCTTATATCTTGGCTGTAGATTCTAATAGTTTGTTTCTTATTCTTTTTAATTCTTGTCAAATATCTTGATATCCTCCACATACATGACGTCCTTTATCTTTTCTTGTGACTCAGTAAATTGGCAACAATGCTATAACAAATAATGATGATAATGGTTCTTACTAGAAAAATTCTCTAATGATTTTTACCTCTGCTACAGTTTCTATTGCTTCTAGAGCCACATTAGAGATTTCCGTAGCTCGTGTGATGAAATTTACGACTAGCTCCAATATCTTTAACTTTTTGAGACATTTTATTGTTTGTGGGATAATACAACATGTCTTTTTTAGTTTATTCATTCTGAGGCAACATTTTTTTGCTTTGTTTTTACATCCTTTAGAAAGTGTTGGTCGAAATATAATTTGTTGTTGCGGCATCCTTTCTGTTATTCAAGAAATAGTCGACGGTTATCAAGCGAGAAATAGATTTCTTCACGTTTTTGTGCAATTAGGATTGTCCTCATCATAAGTAAACATGTGATTGGTCTGTCGTTGCTTTGGAGGGTTTCTTTTTCTTCGGATCTTTTTGGATCTTAGTAGTTTCTCTTTGGTCATTCATTCGGTTATTCCTGCTTCTCGTTGGTATTGGCTCAGTAACTGAGATATCATTTAACAGATAGATATAAAAACTCTGGGCAAGAATTCATGTATATTAGTATACTCTAGTACCTTGCAATTTGCAACTTTTCTGGATGTTGCTTTCAAAGAATCAAGGTTTGCTTCTTCAATTCTTTGTAGTTCATTCTTTTTGTTATCTAACCATATAACCTTTCTGTCGTGTTGTTTCTGTTTCCATAATTTTCGCTGTCAATTTTTTCTTTCATTAGCATCTGGTTATTCAGTTTTCTTTATGTGTTTTTCATTGACTTGTCGGTAAAATTTTCTTTCGGTATTTTGGAATATCTTTTTTGTTTTTATTTTTGGATCTTGTTCCGATATTTTTTAGGCTTCCTTAGCCATTTTTTGTTTATTTCTTCCGGTTGTGTAGTCAATTGTCTTTGCTATTTTCCTCTGTTGTTTAATTCCATAGTTTTCTTGTGTATTACCCTTTATTTATTACATTTGCATGACTATGTATTCCCTTTATTTGTTCTTTTAATCTCATTTCCAAACTTGCTTTTGCTTCTCTTATTTCGTTTGGGTTCATTTGATGGATGGCAATTCTGTCAAAAAAGATTGAACAGAAGTATTTGCCGACAAACCGAACAGATTTCAGATCGGTAAAAGCCTAATATAAAAACTGAAAAAAAAAAAAAGACCAACAAAAAAACAACAACAAAAAAAAAACAAATACAAAATATTGCAACAAAAATAACAACGAAAAAGAAAAAAATAATATAAAACAAAACAGTTAAGGGCATTTTGCTCTCTATAAAATTTCCTGCAACTTCTTACAGGCAAGAGCTAACCAATTGTGATTAACCGTCAAACGTGACACATAATAAAAATGGGAATCAAGTGACCCTCGACTTCTCGAATGACGATTTGCGTGACTCGAAGTAACTAATGATACTGAATAGCTGTCTTATGTTTAATTCTACACAATTTTGATCGGTTACTTTTTAGGAGTGATCATTACATGGGCAAGAGTAAACGTCAATATCGATCGGGGATGAGGCCAACTGCACTAATTTGCTGTTGGCTTTACGTCTCCCCCGGCTTTTTAGACGGCCGTCTGGCATTCATGTCAACGGGACATCGTTGACGAGCTGCATTATTGACACTTATGTATAGCACTGGGCCCGGTGTTCCAGTTAAAGCAATAACCTGGTATTCGTGCCAGGACCCTTGTTTGAGTCCATGCCCAGCCAGGTTCATCGGCTCACATTGCTCTAAGTGAGCCGATCACTAGCATAAACCAGCGGGTCCGACTTTCTCTTTCTGTAACCCCCACTATAATCCGACTTCGGGTAATTTGACCTTGTGCCAAGTCCTGTCAGTGGGAGGCAGAGACAAATACTGTCAATATCGATCATATGTTGACCCATTACTTATGGCCAATAAATTCTAAATATTGCTTGACTCCCATCTTTGACTATGTTTGAACAAAAATACTTTATCGTATCTAGAACACATTTTTTGAAACTCTCACAAAAAGTCACTCTATATTTTTGCAATTTCATCGACTCTGGAAAAATAATGTAACTGTTGTTTTGTTTTCTATCTGTGACAGACTGGAGGATAATACATCAAGTTTCAACTCAACTTTGTCCTTTTGGCAAGGGATTGTCAATAACTGATTTCACAGACAGAATTCTGGAACGTTTTCAATTGTTACTTCCAACATTACCAACTCAAAGACATTGTCGAATGTTTATGTAAAAATTTCCAACTGTCATAAAGTCGCCAGATTTTCTTCGGCTTGCAACTTGTCTGTTTTTGACGTTATTCAATATTTTTATAGAGTTTTATGGAATACATGTCAATAGATAGAGACAAATAGAAAAATAATCACGATTCAAATTATATATATATATATATATATATATATATATATATATATATATATATATATAGGGTCCGTCAAAAATGTATGCACACTTTAGGAAAGGTAAAATCTAAATAAAATAACTTGTTAAGAATTAAAATGTTTTTACAGATTTTTCCTTTCCTGAAGTGTATATACATTTTTGACGGACTCTGTATTTAAAGATAATCCGACATAAAAGTCTTCATTCAAAAATCAGGCTGCGTTGGAAGAGACTGCACTTCAGTTCGGGGTCAATGACTATCATATTTCCTTTTATAATATCACTTTGATACAAACTATGATCTCTTGTTAAGAAAACTGTTCGAATCTTTAAAATCCAACATGAACAGCTTTTTTTTTCATTGCAAAATCTGCAACTATTTTTACATCTCTGTATGCTGTTTTTTTTTAAATTATTATTCACCATTTAGTAAATAATTAATGTCCTGAAATCTGTCAGTATCATTTCTCCTTCCAAATAAAAGGGAAAAGTTATATATTATTTTTATATTTTTTGTTTGAAAATCTTAAGCAGTGATTGTACTAACGATTTTTCCCTATTCTTTATCGCATAGATATAGACTCTTCCACTATTCTGATTCTTTATTTGGCACTGTATATTGTCAATCATTCAGTTACCACTCAGAGGGCAGGTTTACTATTTTTGACTGTTATACAGGGTTTCATTATTAGAACTTTGTGACTTTAAAGTTCGGGAATTGTTGTTCTTTATAATTTTCAGCATGTTTTTACCACAGCAGCAAGTCAAATTCAAGTTGCTTCTTTTAAACGGTTTGTTTAATATACTTGATTTAATGAAGTATTTATTGATCATTTGACGGAGAAATTTGCTTACATTTATAGTCCCTCATTTAAACCAGAAGATGATTCCGGTTTGGGCGAGTTTTATTTATTTTTCCCATAGTTATTATCATTGAATTGTAGATTAGTGAGGAGTCCACTGGTTCTTTAAAGGCTTTTACGTTAATCATTCTTAGATTTATGGAAAATTTCAGCGCTGCAAGAATTCATAGCAAGTTTGAACGAAATCGCCTTGTGAATATATTTAATTACATCAGCGGGTTGTGCGAAATGCTGTTGATGTATATCATTAAACTTTCTTCATGACTTTCTGCATGACTTTCTACATGATTCGTCCTCTAAGTTTAATCAAGAAAATTCACCTTATATACTTAATAATTCGCAAATTTTAGCCACATGAAAAAAACTAATGTTGATTACAAATTTGTAATTGGCTTCTTTTTCGTACATACTGCGCCTCTGTGGATTAACACCGATTTTTGACCGTGTTAAATTTTTTTATCTGTTCATCATCAACTACAATAAAGTGTACTGGTGGATCAACAACCTGGTCCAATAGGTCTTCGGAGAAGAAAGGGTTGGATTCCCTAATATAAAACTGAATGAAGACACACTTACTATTTTTTTAGCCATTTAATACCAACTTTTATCACTGTTTTGTTATAACTGCATCCCGCAGACTAATTGTAAATTTATTCCAAAATTATTTTACTAACCCTTACAATCTGTTTTGTAGGGTTAGAAAATTATATACATATATGTTGAAAAGATAGATTTGTGGTGAATCTGCCAGTATGATAGAAATATGTGGAAAGTTGGATAAATCAAACACTTTATTTAAATTTAGATGTATGATATTCCGTTCGGCTTTATTTCATCTTCAAGAACTTCTTCAAGACAGAGACTGTTTTCTGATTTTTTTTCTATCTAAAAGCATGAGAGGAGAGCGGAGGGGGGTCTAGTTGTAGCAGGAAAAGTTGGGAGGGATTTAAAGTCAAATGTATCAGTTTTCATTAAAGATTTTTGTTTTGAAAGTGGAGATAGATTTTAGGAAGCTGATAAGAAAGAAGTAGGGAAGGGTTTGTTTTAAAGGGGTTTAGGCATGACTTGTTTCATGGAAAACATATTGACTATAATGTGATGTCACAAAAAATTGTCTGTATTATGGTTTCTAAGATGAAATTTGGGTGAGGAAGGACTAAGAGTCATATGATTAGGAAAAGCAAAAGGAAAAGATTATTAAGAGTATGGTGGCACAAAATGAAAAAAATGTTTTCCTATCCGTTTTCTATTTTGATTTTGTTTTCGTTCAATATGATGTTCGCCAGGTGTGGTGAGATTTGGTAAAAACCTACCTCCTTCAACAAACTTTTCCAAAAACTCATAAAGAACCAAAAAACCTGAACATTCCTCATCAAACACCACCCAGCAATCCCAACATTATATGGCGTACCCAAAATCCCAAAACCAGACATCTCCCTACGACCCATTATCTCCAGCATCGGTAGCACCACACACAAAATAGCTCGTGCCATAGTTAAATATTACCCCCCTACCCGGCAAATTCAGCCCCTCACACATCAAAAACTTCTGAGACTTACTTAATATAATCAAAGACGTAAACATACAAAACAAAACTATGAACTGTTAAGACATAACTTCTCTCTACACAAACATATCCATCAAAAATGCCCCAACCTTCTTGCTACTCACCTAAGAAAATTTAAATTCGACTCCCCGTTACCCATAAACACCCTAATTAACATCTGAAAACACATAACAAACATAGCCTACTTCAAATTTAATTAAAAATTCTTCAAACAAAAATATGGCCCCCCCCCATGGAAAATTCACTTAGCAGTCTATTTCTAGAATTTTTAGAATCCGCCCCTTTTAGATACAGACTACCTAACAACACTACATATTTCAGATATATCGACAATATACTTATTTTCCTACCCCAAAATATCAAAATTGAAGAGATCGCAGAAAGACTAAACGATGTTGAACAACTCCATGAACTTCACCTATGAAAAAGAATCAAATAACCCCATACTCTTCCTGGACAGCGTAATTATTAAATCTCAAACAGTTTAACTTTTAAAGTCTACCGTAAATCCACAAACAAAATCGATGACACCATTTCAACTCCAACCACAACAAAATCAAAACAGGTCTTATAATAGGCTAAGAGCACTCAGAATGTGTAGCCCACAATACTTTAATGAAGAATTTGAATACATTGAACATTCCCTCAGAAGCCTAAAATACCCAAGAATTTTCATATTAAAAGCTAGAACAAAAAGCTCTTAAGATACACTCATCAAATAAACCAAAGAAAACCAAACCATCTCTCCCCATCACCCATAGGCCAATCTCTCTACCCACAAACACACATAACATAACAAGCTACGACAAACTAACCAAGTTAGGAATACCAATCATACAAACGACATCACAAACCATAAAAACCTCACAAATATCACAAAACGGACCAACAACTTCTCCAGCATGCATATACTCCATCCCATGCAAAGATTACAACAAGCATTATATCGGCGAAATCCAACGCAATCTGGAGAAAAGAATTTACGAACACAAACGATCAATTAAAACAAATGACGATCGAAACGCCCTTTTCTCCCACATGTTAGAGCTTAAACACAAATTCAATTTTTCCCAAGCCACCCTAATCAAACCCATACATTGCAAAAAATCCCGAAGACTACTAGAATCGGCGGTCATCTCCAAAACAAACCATATAAAACAACATCCAGGTTTTTACCAAATCTCACCCAGCTGGCGAACATCATCAAAATTGAAAACGGATAAGAGAAAAAAACATTTTTTTCACTCTGTGCCACTATACTTTTAAGAATTCTTTCCTTTTGCTTTTCCAAATCATTTGCCTCTTAACCCTTCCTCACCCAAATTTCAACCCAGAAAACACAATATAGACAATTTTCTGTGACATCACATTATAATTAATATCTTTTCCATGAAACAAGTCATGCCAAAAATCTCTTTCACACAAACCCTTACCTACTTCTTTCTTATCAGCTCCCTAAAATCTATCTCCTCTTTCAAAACAAAAATCTTTAATGAAAACTGATACATTTGATTTTAAATCCCCCCCAACTTTTCCTGCTACAACTAGGCCCCCTCAACTCTCCTCTCATGCTTTTAGATAGAAAAAAATCAGAAAACAGTCTCTGTCTTGAAGAAGTTCTTGAACATGAAATAAAGCCGATCGGAATATCACACATCTAAATTTAAGTAAAGAGTTTGATTTATCTAACTTTCCACATATTTCTCTCTATATATATATAATTTTTACATTTTTTATTATACAATGTGTGAAAGCATTTGCGACACCCTGTCCTCATCAATTACCCCTGGTCGGTGGCTGATGAGGACAGGATATTGCACGTTCTTTCACACGTTGTATGACAAAATGAAAAAAATCACACACACACACACACACACACACACACACACACACACACACACACACATATATATTCCTCTGCAACGTTTTAGAACTTTTTAAAGAATTATCACTCGTAGATATTCTGATGACGTCGCAAGCAGCGAATTTCTATAAATCTTTTAGTATTTTTAAAGACCAATTCAAAGAATTGCAAAAAGGAATTTTAAAGAAATTATAGAATAGTTTTACATAGTTTTTTCAACAAAATCTTTTTGCATTTTATAAAACCGTTTGAGTCTCTAGTAGATATACGAATGCTTCCCAATTATTAATACATACATACATACATACATACATACATACATACAGATAATTATATGCACACACACACACACACACTCATATATATATATATATATATATATATATATATATATATATTATCAAAGAACTTTTGAAACATGTAACTAAAATGTAATATTTTAAAGGTCACTCAGAAAACAGCATTAAATATTTCTCCGTCCGAAATACAGCTGTATGCCCCATCCACGTTTAAGGAAAACACAAGCCATAGTACACAACTTCACCATTATTCCACCGATAGTCTTTGCAAAAGTACAAAAAATGTTTTGTCCTCAGCATTTTTCTGACAACATGAATGCATGCACACAATAAACAACCGAATTTGACATAGGTATCTTGGTATTTTCAAGTGCATTGCTAATAAACCGCATACAATTTAGTAATATTTTAGTAATATTCTAGTATATCTTGATTTTGGTGGAGCAAAATGATAATGAATATCATTGACTACACAGCGTCTAAGAATTTTCGCCGAATGAAATTCAATAGAAATCCATCATGCGGTTTTCACATTCGTAGAAAACACACTAAGAGTTGACAAAGATGTACATACGTATGTAAAAATAGATTTTTTATATTAATATTATTATTGGTATTACTATTATTCTTTTGAGAGTTCTTCTCACAAACGATAGCCGAGTGTTTTCCACTGGAGTTTGTGTGACGGCAAGTCTCCTCAAGTCCCCGGACTGTTCTCAGTATTCTGGCCGATCTCAATAATGCAGTAATTTGGATAGTCTCCACTCGTCCTCTTATTTTCAAGTCTTCCAGTCCCTTGAATAATCCTTCGTTGACGATACTAAGAACACCAATAACAATTGGTATAAAGTTTCATATTCCACAGTTTTTTTCAATTCCCTAGCAAGGTGTAGGTATTTATCCTTCATTTCACTTTCTTTCAATTTTACTCTGTGGTCAGCCGGGACAAGAAAGTCCACAGTTACGCAAGTTCTCTTTTTTTGTTGATTATTATAAGGTCTAGTCGTCTAGCCGAGATTAGGTGATCCGTTTGTATCTCAAAATCACTGAGGAGTTTGTGTGTCTCATTCTACTGGACAGATGCTGGGTTGTACATATACTATTTGTTCGGATGATCAAATTTAAATTTCTTGCCCAAATCCTGATGGATCACTTTGCCCACCCAGTCGTGTCTCGTCTAATACTCTTTCTGTGCTAATTTGCTGCATTCGCTTATTATGTGATTGATATTTTTGCCTCTATCACTACACAACCTATATTTGCTCTTTTGTTACGTCTTATCTGTCCTTGCTTTGATATAATTAGTTCTTATGGAGTTGTTTTGTGCTCTTATTAGAAAAGATTCATTTTCTCTCTTAAGGTATCCCTTTCTTAGCCACGTCCACGTTTTCTCGTGTGAGATGTCACTTATTAGTCGCTTAAAACGTCTATAGAGTTGTTTTTCTTCCCATTTTTGTTTTCTGGTTATTGTTCTGTGTGTCCTCCTGTTGTCAGTATTGTTTCTGATGGCTGTAATCAGTCTTCCCCAGCGCTGTTATATGTTGTCTTCAAGTCGTTGTATTGTTGCCTCAACACTTGTCTTTAATGCTAGCAAGTCTTCTTCCTCTTTTTTTAAACATATATAGTGTGTCAACATCATCTCTGGGATGTAATACCTCATGCATGGTCATTAGTTTTCTTGTTCTCTGATCCATTTGTTTAAGTTCCTTTCTGGTCCATTTAAAAAAGAGTCCCGAATATTTTACAAGGAGATTAGCACAGATATTTATTACATTGATGAGGTTTCTGCTATATAGTTTTGTCTCGAGTAGCTTTCTGGGATTCCTGAGATATTTTTTCTTAATTTTTTCTTTCATTTCCACTTGTTTGATGGTGTCAGCTTCCAATATCCTCAAGTATTTATAGGTTTCCTTCTCTCTGAGCGTTCTAATTTTTTCTTGATTGGTAGTTCCATTCCGTCCGTCAGGTATCGTTTATCGCTTTTCATTACAATGATGGCGCATTTTCTATGCCATATTCCATCCCTATGTCCTGACAGTATATTCTAACTGCGTGTATTAGCGTTTCCAGTTCTTTTTCATTTTTGGCAAACAGTTTGATGTTCATGTATATTAGGTATTTTTTGTTTTACTGCCATTTACCAAGTTTGTATCCGGCTGCGCATTTTCTAAGTACGTGGTTAAGTGGCATCATCGTAATTATAAATAATTATGATGATCGTGCATCTCATTGGAATATACCTCTTTGGATCTTTGCTTCAGCTAAGCTTTTCCCTCCTGCTATCAATTCCACTCTCCAGTTTTTCATGGTTTTCACGATAAAGTTTATGACTTCATCTAATATTTTGTAGCTATTTATTATTCAACTTTGTGGGATCATATCATATGCCTTTTTATTTTCAATCAAGGCCATAGCTAGATTTTTCCGTGTCGTCTTGCTCTCGTTCAGGATGTGCTGATCAATGTAGAGTAGCTCTCCTATACCTCTGGATCCTTTGCGGCATCCTTTCTGTTCCTTGGGGAACAATCCACGGCTTGTTAGCGAGTAATAAATCTCTTCCCTTATTTGTGCCGTTCGTATTTTCCATATCATAGGTAGGCACGTTATGGGTCTGTAGGTTTTTGGGTGGTTTCTTTACGGGGATCTTTTTGGATCAATGTGGTCCTTCCTTTGGTAATCCATTCATGTACGTGTGCTTGTTGAAGACATTTGTTCATTTCGAGTGCTAGTTTGTCATGAATGATGGTGAATTTTTTGAACCAGACTCCATGTATTTATTCCATCATGGCCTGGCGTTTTCCAATTTGTTATTTTTTGTGTCATTCTCAGTAAATCTATGTGTATTTCCGTTTTCGGTCTTTCTTTGAGTCCTTCTAAATCTTTCGACATGTTGCTTATCCATTCGGCTTTTTTGTTAAGTTCTCTTGGTTGCCATATTTTACTCCAAAATCGTTTAGCTTCTTTTGCATCCGGTTGTTGGTAGAATTTTCTTTCATTGTTTTGAAATGTCCTGTTTTGTCTGCATTGTTTTGCCTTTTCTCGATATCTTTTTAATTTTCCTTTTTTCGCCAGTACTTTATCATTTCTACCTGTTTTCGTAGATTTCTTATTTGCGTTTCCAGTCGAATTTTTCATCCAGGTTTTGATTTTTTGTTCGTGCTCTTTAAGAGAAGCGGGATTTTCTCAAAAACTAATTTCACTCCTACAGAAATTAGTTCTTTTAACTCGGTTTATTTAATTCGGTTACTGCGTAACATCAACCCAGTATATGCAAACAAATGAACTCTGGCCTTTTCAAACTATTCGTTTACCAATCAATAATATTCAATGCATTTGTTAAAAGAGGATTTGGCTTTAGCCTAGAAGGATTGATATTCCATAAGACCCAACCAACCAAAAGCAGAACAAATTATTAACAAAGAGAAAGTTTTCCATTTTGTCCAAAAACAAGTTGGAGTTTAATATGCTGTGAAAAAACTGTAAAGTTCCGTGAAAGTGTAAACAAACTGCAGCCATTTGCATGATGGTTGGTTAGGTTTATTGTATATCAACCTTTGTAGGTTATTTAATGCCAAATAACAAATAACCAGCTCTTTCTCAACCAATTCAATTAGCATAAATACGCAGTTTGAATCTCAGAACAGTTCTATTTCAAGTTATTCAGTTTAGCATAAGCATGCATTTTAGTTCTATTTAACCCATAGATAGGACTCTATCAAGTGCTACCACTCGAGACCATAGTGGACCCGAGAGCGATATCAATGAAGGAGTGCTCCGCATTCCCCAAAGCTTCAGCAATACTCAAACCTCACCATCAGATTGTTTAGTGTCATATCCAGGACACTCGTTGGAGGGTCTTACCCATCTGCAGCCCCAGCCGATTGGGCAACCATTTGCATCAGTAATACGATATATCGGTGTTGCAAATAATTAACGATTGACTTCATCATCGTGCAATTATGGGTCGTAAATGTAACTTGACTGCTTCTGAGAACTGTTATATCATCTGAACTTTCAAAATGTAATCAACGTTAGAAATATCCAAAATAATTGGAAGATATAAAAAAAAAAACTACGAAAAAAAATTGTTGTAACTTCTACGAATGTATGTAAAAGGGCCGATAAGTGTAACTCGAGGGTTGTTTCCAAACATCCTCAGTTACGAATTAGACGTGAAACTGGGAATAATCCAGGCCTTTTACCAACAGAGAATTTTTCAGTCGTTTTGGAGAAGAAACTGTGGTAATTTACTAAGCTTTTTTGCTTAGATGTGGCACAAAACCATATGAATGGGGCACCCAGTGAGACTCGGACTCACTCGTGTAGGTTTGCTAGTCTAGCTTGCTAACCATTACGCTACCCGAGGCGCCCCTGGAGAAGAAACTGTGTCCAGAACTACTTGGTGTCTCTTCTAAAAAAGATCGGGAAATCAATAAGAGCGCTCACTACGCCTCCACTGACAAAGATTCACGTTTAAAAGCGTCTGAAATGAACCGAGGATAAAGTTCAATTTGTTCACGGATAAATCTCGTACTACCCTTGATTGCACTGACGGTTGAAGCAAAGGATGGATTGTAAACGGACGGAATAGTCATCAACGCTTGAGATGCCATCAAAGAGGATGAGGTATTATGATTTGAGCTGATATTATTAAAAAAGCAGATCACCTTCAGGAAAACCATCAGATTTATGCAAGATATTGCTCCCTTGCATGCTACACATAACTCTAAGCAGAACCTGCATCAATTAGGTTTCTATGGACATCGGAATATGAACTGATCGGCTAATTCTCCTGATTAAACCAAATCGAAAACTTGTAGGGCATTCTGAAACGATGAATTTACGAGAATGGACGCTAATTTAGAAGCAAGGAAGTCATGAATTAGACAAGAGTGAATGTATCAAATGGAATTATATAAAAGGAGATCCTGAAATCGACATGTTCCATTGACCTCATGTACGACATTTCAATTAAAGAATCACATATTAATCCGCTCCTCTATCATTTTGGAAATATTTTTTACTTGTTGATTTCTATTTATTTCGTGTTGGTTACTGGACGTATCCATAACAATCTGTATATGAAGCAATTAAAGAGTCATTTTCTTGTTTACATAAGTTTTAATTACATCTTGCTAATAAAAATTTGGAATAGTTAAGATTTAAGTAAATTAGGTAAATGACTATAGTTTCTGTGTATATTTACAGAACCTCATAATTTACACGCATCACCCACATATGTGACTGTCACCCACATTCTGTCATAATTTCGTTAAATTCCACCAGATAATTGTCGGATAAAATGTAAAATTGTCACCTCGTTGATAATTCGTTGCGTAATATACAAGCACGCTCGGATATATTTAGATATGTATGTATGTATACATTTAAACGCACACGCACACACACAATATATATATATATATATATATATATATATATATATATATATATATATATATATATATATATATATATTTCAGATGCGCTCGTGGTGTAATGCTTATCATTGTACGAAATGTACACTGTGACCCAAGTCTATCAACTAGACAAGGCTGTTTGCATTTCAGGTGGCGTTGATTCTCTAGGGAAAATTATGAATCCAAATATTCTCTCTCCAACGATCGCTAAATACTAGAGTAAACTTTGTATGGTAATCAGTCAAAGACAAAGAAACCCAAGAATTCAAACCTGTTAAGATTCGTCTAAAAATTGAATTTGTGTCGAATCCTATTCAATCGGAGGGGCTGCGTATATATATATATATATATATATATATATATATATATAAAACTTCTTCTTCTTCTTCTTCTTCTTCTTCTTCTTCTTCTTCTAAAAACACGTATTAAATTTTTTAGCGTCATTTTCCTTCTTTTTCCATTGTTATAATCGATTATTTTTACACGCTTGCATTTATTTCCAGCAAATTTAATGTTGGTTTAATGCTGAAATTGAAGGGAGAGCATGCAAAAAAAAATGGGGTTGGGGAATGCAAACTCATGGGGTGGGGGGAATATCTAAAAATACGGTATAGGTTTTCCGAAAAGAAACCCGTTGCTTCTTAACGCAGAAAGATATTGTTTATCTAAAAGAAAATGTCTTTCTTTTTTCCATTTTACTTTGTTTTCTTTCGAAATAGTCAGTCGGAGATCCCAGTTTGAATATTTCATTTCCATTTCGGCAGTTTAAATTGGAACTAGGCAAGAAATTTTGTTTTTGTGCATCTCCCATCCCTCTGAAAAAATTTTTACTCTGAAGTAAAATAACGCTGACGATCAGAAACAATAAAAAAAAGTGCTGAAACTAAAATAAAGCAGGGTGTGACGAAAGTTTAAAATGAAAGGAGTTAAAAATAAAAATCTGAAAAAAGAAAAAAAAAAAGAGAATGAAAGAAGAGGTAAGAGAGGAAAAGAAAGAAAAATAGAAGAAAGAAAGAAATTTGAAAAAGAGAAGCAAAATCATGGAAAGCAAAAAGATAAAGTTGAATGAACAAAATAAAGAAGACAATTTAAAATGAAAGCAAGAAAAATTAGACAGGAAAAACAAAAAGGTGATTATTAGGAAAGAAAGAATTGACAAAAATAAAGTACCAAAAAAACAGTGAAAAGTTGTCGGTTTAGCGTGAAGGAGAGGAGAATAAAACTAAAGATTGAAACTGTTGGAGGAAAAAAATAAACTAAATGAATGAAGATAAAAAGAAAAATTAGAGAAGAAAAAAGAGTATGTTGAATAAAGAAAGGAAGAAAATAAGAAACTCGATAAAAGGAAACAGGAAAAGAAAACCAGAAGAAAAAAAAGAAGAAATTCAGGAAAGAAAATAGAACTAAATATATATTTCGAGAATGAAACTTCAAACAAAGAAGCAAAGACAATAAACCCGAAAAGTTTTGAAAACAGGAAGTGAAATTCTTTGGAAGATTGATTGAAGAACATCAAAAATAAAGAAAGAGGATAAAAAATACAAAAACAAAAGTTTCAGTTAAAAAATAAGAAACCAAAAAATTGTCGTAAAAATAGTAGAATAATTCTAAGTAAGACGACATTCGATCACTTCATTTCCTGAAAGTAAAACTTTTTCTTCTTCGAAAACTTAATCGTTGCATCACTCTATATAAAAACATAGGAAAGATTTTTTGTTGAAAAGAAAGCATGGACGTTCGCATTGAATCTTTTCAAACCGACAATGAAGATATTGACAAATTCTTTATTATCGATGAGGTCAATTTTTTTCCGTTTTCCTGAAAATCTTAATTAATGTGATTATGTTTCTCTCTCTCTCTCTCTCTCTCTCTCTCTCTCTCTCTCTCTCTCTCTCTCTTGAAACACTTAGAAATTTAGATATGCAGCCCATTGGTCTAACAAGAGAATATTCAACATAAACATTTCTCGAAGCTTTTTAATTCAATTTTTAATTAACTTGATTAACTTTGAAGTTGAATTTGTTGGTGATTGAATTTGGTTTTCAGTCTTATATATCATTAACTTATAAAGGATTAAAATGTCTGCTAAAAGTATTTAAACACTACACACTCATGTATTTAGTCATGAAGCATTACATTTCTTTAAGGTTTATATCTTTTTGTTCATTTTGATTTATGTCAATGAATATTTGCTCGATAAACATCTACTTTTGATGGTTAAGAAACAATTATTTTACGGAACATGACATTCTTCTTCTTCTTCTTCTTCTTCTTCTTCTTCTTCTTCTTCTTCTTCTTCTTCTTCTTCTTCTTCTTCTTCTTCTTCATGATGATAAAAGAAAAAGGATCATGTCATCTAGTGGATTATGCTTATAGGACCCTATCTATTGGTCAAAGAAAACTAAGCGGTGTACTTATGCTCAACAGAATTATTTGAAATAGAACTGTTTATATGTATAAAAATGGATTCTGCTGTAAATAACATACAGTGGTTTATATATCATAAAGCCAAACCAAACCAAATAATGCCCCAATTTACATAAATTTCACTCTACTTTGATTATTTTTAAATAAGTTCATTATTGACCAGCAACGTTGTAACAGTGTAATATTTGGATCAGGAAAAATTATAATATGAAACAGCCTTAAAAGCAGATGGATACAAAAATCGTGTTTTTGAACGAAAGCAATTGTTCAAAAAGGAAGAAATAGGAACAAACTTAATATGGTAAACTCTTCCATTTTCCCAGAGGAAAGCTGTGTCACCCCAAAAGAGATCTTCAGTAGGACACGAAAATCAGTCATGTCGTTTACTCATGTAAAAATATCAAGCAAACGGCTTTCAGTTATACCTTCCACATAAGTCTGACACGACAACATCGTCGCCATAAGCTTTTTGGTTTACAAAAACAAAATATGACATACAGTTACCTGATTTATTGACGATCAGCACTAATGATTTTTTAAAAAGGGGTCAACTGCTTGTGTCGTGTAAAGCATATTCTGTCCATTAAATTAACCTTTCCATGTGGTTGCGTCTCAAATTAAGGGTGGCCGGCTTGACTTAACTGTTTCATTCGTAAACACATTTGAATGAACCGTCGATAAGAATGAAACAGTTTTCCCTCTCTTACGGCTACAACCCCAAATAGTAACACATTCTTAAACGGACCAATAACGAGAGAGAGAGAGAGAGAGAGAGAGAGAGAGAGAGAGGGGGGGGGGACAGTTTGAATGACGCGAATTTTCCTTCTGGTTGTTGGTCTGGAAACAGCTACGATAAACTGCTTGAATGGACAGAAACCGCCTTAAACCATGATATATATATATAGAGAGAGAGAGATTGAAAAACAAAGTAATCCAAATTGAATTACCATGACCAGAAAGTCCGGCGAATATTTGTTCGTGACATATGGAAATACTGGACAGCAGTTTTGACCTTATTAGGTCTCATCAGCAGTGTATACTGTGATCTCCCCCACTGGAGATCAAACCTGTTCAATTACCATGACTAGTTATTTTGCAAGCACTTATGTGCGATTTCGGCCTATATCTCAGTGGTTGAGTTTCCGCTCTGCATTTTGTGGTCGCTGGGAGAGAGATCACTGTATACACTGCTGATGAGACCTAATAAGGTCAAAACTGCTGTCCAGTGTTTCCGTATGTCATGTGCAAATGTTCGCCCGATTTTCTGGTCTTGGTAATTCAATTCACAATATAATTCCTCTACTTAAAAAAGAATGTACATACAAAGTAATCGAAAGTGAAGAATCTATTGTGAAAAATCTATAACGTTTCGTTTTTTTTAATCAATCATCATTAGGATTTGGATGTTTGATGAAATCCAAATACATCGTTGATCTAACAACACACGGTATCATCTTTTCTTAAGTCCTGATGATCGTTTATTAAAACCGAAAGTTTATAGCGTCGACTTTCTTTTACAATAAATTCTTCACTTTGGATTAATTTGTTTCTTAATTGTTCTTTATATTGACGGATTCTTCTTCATTATTTATTTTAATATATATATATATATATATATATATATATATATATATATATGTATAAGGGGGTGTTCGTTATATTTTTTATTAAATTGGTTGCTCTATGCACTTGAAGACTACACTGACCGAAAAGATTTCTTAAAACCAACAATGATTTGAAAAATCTTTGGAATATTAATTTGGTTTGATTTCTTTCTTTAAAGGCATATCAACTTTTGTGGGTAATTTAATACTAAATCTATCCTTTTCGAAGAACCGTAGTGATACTATTTAACCCAATAGTTGTGATGATAAGGGATTTCATACCTTTCCCATGGACATTAGTCTGAAAGTGAACCTAATAGTATAACTGGAGATCGAACTCACTTACAACGAGGCAGCAGTCTAGGATGTTGGTGAGTCACCCATGGAGTAATGAAAATATTTCATCTCCATCTCCCAACTTCTGACGAAGTAAAAGACGGAGTAAAAAAGCATCGTTTTATTTGTTTATGCTTTTTTCTTTTTGCTTTATATTCATAAGTGGGAGTTTCGCTTTCAACTGGATTTGAACGCAAATAACTGGCAATGAATGCATTGCATGCAATACCGCCATGATTGAATAATTATGTTTGAAAGTAACATACGGGCATTTCAGTTTGTTTGTTTATATGCTGTGTTTACATTTAGCAGCCCCTGGAGATAATTTCCACCATTATGTCAACATGTAATACAGAAATATTATGCATATACTGACACTAATTTGCCGCTTTTATTCTGCTCTTCAATAATTTCTACCAAACTCGGATAGAAATGTAATTTATTCTCAAATAAATCCTGACTTTGCATAGTTCATGCACTAGTCTATCTCTTAACTAGTTGTTTTTGCTGGGTGGGGTTGCTCGACATTGTTGACCTCGATACTGTTTTGAGTAATAAATAAACCTGAATATGTATTCTGAATTCTATTGGGTCATTATAGTTCTGTCTTTACTTTGCCTCTTGACCCTTCAGAATTTATTACCAACTTCAGATAATTGTCTTTTTGACAGAATCGTCGTTTTATCTTACACTATCATATATATATATATATAGAGAGAGAGAGAGAGAGATATACAGACAGACAGAGACAGACAGACAGACAGACATAGAAGAAGGGGAGAGAGAGAGAGATAGAGAGACAAAGGCAGAGACAGAGAAATGTACTGGTCATGGTAAATATATTAATAATCATTAACCAACAAAAAGCTCCTTTTAGATGTCTGTAAAACTTAATCAAGCAGTGAGCTAAAATAATCCTCCTTGCACAAACCAAACCAGTTTTCTTCTTCTTCTTCTTCTTCTTCTTCTTCTTCTTCTTCTTCTTCTTCTTCTTCTTCTTCTTCTTCTTCTTCTTCTTCTTCTTCTTCTTCTTCTCTCTTTCTCTCTCTCTCTCTCTATATATATATATATATGTATCTATTTATTTATATATATAAATATATTATATATATATGAATGTGTGTGTGTGTTCATCATATTGCTTCTGGGTACATCACATTTCTACTCACGTCAATTAACAAAAAAGGATGCAAAAATAGGTTTCTATTTTTAAAAATCTCAGGATATATATCCCTCAATATTTAGTCCAACCAATATCCCATTTTTTTTCACAGCACCAGAAAAAAAAAACATCAAATATATTCTAATAAAGGTCAGAAAATGAACACTAAAATAAATAATCCAATTTTTCACATGAATTCAACATTAAATACAATTGACGATAATATTTAAAAAACTAGTCGTTCAAGACGTCCCAAAACAATGAGAACATAAACCAAATAACAAAATTATTTCAATGATAGGTATTTATATTGTCACGTGGTCTCCCACTGAGACGAGAGAAATAAAAAATTACTACTACCCCTCCGTGTTTGAATTAACAGGCCAAGGACTGCGCGTTGAAAGAGGAATCTAGGTCAATTCCTCAAGTAATAAATCCAGGTCAGAATGAAAGCCAACAGATGTTTGCACTCTGTGGCCGGGTCAAAGAGATAGTAGTCCTAAAGAATCGCCTGACAGGGGAAGGAAGAAGATAGAAACGAAATGATTGGCCAGAACTCTAACACGGAAGTGGCACCTTCTTCCGTCAGCGAAAATAGGGGTAAAGAATATGAGTTTTGGAACAGAGGTCGTGGTGAACGGAGTCACATGCCAAACTCCGGGTGAAGAAAGCGGAAAGAATCTTGGACAAGAAGGATCTATGCCTTCAAGCCAGAGCTAATAAATAAATCTGCCAGCCCGTAAAACAAGAAAATATTCTCCTAAGGAATCCGTCGAAAAGATAAGTAAACTTTAAGACTGTTTCTCTCTATATCCAGTTATATGCTCTCTCTCTCTCTTTCTCTCTCTCTCTCTCTCTCTCTCTCAATGTAAGGAAGACTAAAGAAAAGAAAAAAAGGAAGAAAGACATTTATCGTCATGTATTATCTGCTGATAATATAGCCGACACGTTGAATATGTGTATCCGCGTGTGTATTAAAAAGATCGTTATATTTTAATGTTCCCACGTGTTGAAGTTGCTCATTTGTGTCAATTGCTATCAAATTTTTGTTTCATGTTCTTTTCAGCTTCTTTCGCTTCATGTTATTCTCGCCTAAGTTGTCCTATATTTTCCTTTAAAAATATTATACGGGAAACCGGTGTTGTCGACTACTATAATTAATATTATTACATCTAAACCTAGAGGTCCATATCTTCCATTGTTCTAGGGGTAGGAGGAGCTAGTGGCTTTGGTGGGTGTGTGTGTAGTGTGAAATTTGAAAACTCCTTGCCAACTGCGGTCAGTCTAGCCCTAAATTAACCCCAACATAATATTCCAGTTCCTATATGCCCGAGAAAGGACTCTGAACAAGGACTTATTCTACGAGGGATCAAGTGCCCTACCGCCCCGTCTTCACACATGCGAAAAAAATAAACTCCCCGTTTGGTGATAACAATATTTAAATGCACCAGTTCCCATACACTTTTAAATGGTTGCTCATCCGGGGATCTTTTTATTTTAATTTGCCGTCACAATATGATTCTCTGTGAGTATTGTGAGAAAAAATTAAAAATTAAAAAAGTATATATCATCAAAATTTCAAGATGACTTTAAAAAGTGATTTATATAATTATTATCATGTTTAGAAGATAATTTAGATTCACTTATCACTCGTCATTTTCACTTAGACTACGATTTTAATTTAAAAGAGATTTGCATGTTACTTTTTGAATAAAATATAAATATTAAAAACTTTTAGAATAAGCTTTAATTTTTATATTGAATAATTGCACTGGAGTTTTTTTCAACAAGATTAATATACAAACAAAGCAATATTCCACTTAATTTACAAAACGTTTCAACAATTAAAATTACAAATTTTTATCTCCAACATTCACTAATTTTGATACTCCAGTCAATTATAATTTTTCACCTGCAATAGTAATAATTCAAAATTCTTCAATTCATTTATAGCTTAAATAACGGTCTTAAGCACGTTTTTCCTTTTCTACTTTTTACGATTGCATAATGATCAGCGTTCCCAATTATGTTGCTATGACAACCTCATAGGCAGCCGTAATTTGGTCAAATATCTTTTTCTAACCCTACCAAATTGGTCTTACGTCTTACTTTACTCTCTCTCTCTCTCTCTCTCTCTCTCTCTCTCTCACACACACACACACTCTTTCTTTTTCCTTCTCCCTTTGTCACACACACACAGACACACAGAGAGACATATATATATATATATATATATATATAAATATATATGTATATAAAGTTGGGAAGGTATAGATACAGAGAACACGGTGATTGCTGAGTGTCTTCCCTGATTATTCTATGATCGTATAGCGGAGAAACTGACAGTCAACAAGCACCGCTGACTCTGTTCCAACACTACCTTTAGATGTTTGATACTCTATGATCAATGTTGAGCACACTTTATTGATAAATATAGTAACACACACACACACACTCACACACACACACACACACACAGACACACACACACATATATATATATATATATAAAGCAAGAACGCCAAAGATAGTAAGGAGGTGAAAAATATATCTAAGAGAAGTATTCAAGAGAAACTTGATATTTATTTCTTACAGTACTTAATATACTGTCTAACGTTTTGCACTGAAACAAAATTCTAACGCAAAAGTATTAACAATTTATCGTGAAAAAATTGATCCCCACGGAGTTTATATTTCGTAACGAATGACAGTTCAATAAATAAGTATAACACCTCACTGTAATAGAGAATGCTATTTGGCGCGTTGGTGAAACTGTTTCTTATACATATATATATATATATATATATATATATATATATTAAAGTATATGAATAAGTGTTTCTATTCATGTGAGAATAAGATAGCGTATGCACACATCTATCAATTTCCCACTATTTTTTGGTACTTTCATTGCCCAAATTGGATAGCCTTTCATAAATCCTATTTCATTCTTGCTTTGCAAGTAGCTTTCTTCACATGACACAAAAACGCATCTCTAATAAAAAGGAAGAAATATTTTTGAACAATAAAAAAAAGTAACAATAAATATGTTCATAAAATGTACATAAACATTCGAAAAACGGAAAGAGAAAGAATTTCCGTTTAAACATAAAGTCTTGAATTAAGTAAATATTGTTTTCTGAAAGACAACAAATGCGTTCACATCACAAATCGAACAAACAAAAAGCATGAGGGTCAGCAATAAAAGCTAAGTCCGTTCACAAATAAATAAAATGAACTGCTTTATAAGATGACTTGAAATTTTATTTTAAGTGCTCGATTTATTGCTTCCTTGAACATTTACTAATTTTAGTAGCGGGTGATAAAAGACATAAAAAAACGATGTTTTCTGATTATTCTCTCTTAAATATGGTTAAACATGATAATTATTGTTTGTTATAAGATGCATATAATCTGATAATGATGCCAATTCTTGTAAGTTGGTTTCATAAACCTGAGTTACTTTTAATTGATGATAACAATTGAAACCGTAATCTAAAGTAAATTACGAGAAAATAAACAATACACCGAAAGTTTTTTCGGTTAAATGAGATAAAAAATGAATTACAACAAATTAAAAAAGACCCGGAGGCTGAAAACTCTTGGATTTATTGAAATCAACACTGAAGAAAGTAGGTAAGTGGATGCTACCAGAACACGATGTATACAAGAGGTTCATGTCTATACACGACAAATTAGCTCAACGACTAAGTAAATGTTGAAGAAAGGCAAGAATACCCGAATGAATGAAAAAAGGGAACATTACCCTGATCCAGAATGACAAAAAAAAAACAAACACCCAAAGCAACTACAGATCGATATCACATTTACCTTTGATGGAGAAGATTCTAACTGCACGAGTAAGTTAAGATATCTATCATACGCTTGAAAGCGTCTAGCTATTTCCTGAAGAACAGAGAGGATGTCGCGAAAGAGCTAGAGGAACAGATGACATAAAAATGGTAAAAACATGAAGAAAATTGTAATGAATAGACTACAAAAGGGCATAAGACACGAACCCACAAACGTAAATAATAAAATGTGCGAAAATGTTTAAGATATCAGAGCAAGTCGTAATGATCATCAGGAGAGCTATGGAAAACTGGAGAGTGGAACTAACAGCTGGAAGAGGAGAAACTATACAAGCAATGAGAATCCAAAGAGGCAACTTCCAACGAAATTTATTATCACCACTACTATCTGTTATAGCAATGATGCCACGAAATCATTTAGAAAGGAGACTACAAATTTGCGACGTTGCTGAAAAAGATAAACCACCTCATGTATGTAGATGATATTAAGATATTTAGTCAAAATAAAAAAAAAAAAACAAGAAACAAACTATTAGAATCTACTACCAAGATATAAGAATAGAATTTGAGATAGAAAAATGTGTCATGCTTATGTCGAAATAAAAATGAAAGATAAAAAGAAAAAGAGAAATAGCGAAAGGAAAAGAGCGGCAAAATCGGAAAAGCAAGCATCAGAACACTTAGAAATAAAAAAAGCAATTAATATCTGAGAATATTAGAAGTGGAATCCATCAAGCCAACAAAAATTAGGGAAAAAGTAAGAGAGGAGTATTTCAGGAAAACAACTCAAAACAACAGTAGATATCTAATCAAAGGAAAAATACCTGGGTAGACTCCCTTGTAAGACACTCTGGACCCTTCCAAAATTGACAAGAAAGGAACTCAGAGATAGACCATAAAACAAGGAAATCCATAATGATGCACAATTCCAGTCAACAGAGGGATGGCATAGAATCTGTGTCAAGAAAAGGAGGAAGCGGACGTTCCAGCATTAAAAATTGCGTGGAGAATATACAGAAAATAGCAAAGAAAGGATTATTATGGCGGCATGTAACAGTTATATCAACAGAAATAAATTAACGACAAACAGGAAAACAAAAATCAAAAATCTAGAAAATAAAAATTGGTGAAAAACATGGATGCGTTAATCGATAATGTATGAAAATTTTATCTGAGATGATTTGAACATGACTAAGAAAGGGAAACTGAATTTCTTTTAATAACAACTGAAAATAATGCCATAAAATTATGTCAAATCAAAAGTTGATAATAGCAAATGTAGGTTATATGTTGACATAATTATCACATAATAAACAAACTTGTACAAAAGGAATTAAAAAGTAAGCATGACTGGATGTGAAAAGTAATCCACAGGGAATTGTGCAAGAAACTAGCATTGGGTCATTCTGACAAACAGTATATGCACCGACCAGAATCTGTTTTCGCCCATAAAATTATTTGAAACCTTTACATATAAATCCAGACTAGATAACCAGAGCCAGTGTTAATTAACAAGAAAAAAAGAACTTTTCATCTAAGATATTTTGTCATTCCAGCAATCATATAGTGAATATGAAAGAGTCACGTGGTTTATCACTGAGAAGAGAGAAATAAGGGATTTCTACTATCCCTCCGTGTTTGAATTAGCAGGCCGCTAAAGAATGACCGTTAAGAGAGGAATAGGAATCTAGGTCAATCCCTTTCGGCCGAAGTAACGAATCCAGGTCAGAATGGAAACCAACAGACGTTTGCACTCTGTGACCGGATATTTAAAGAATGGGGTATAGGGACATATAGTAGTCCTAACGAATCGCCTGACAAGGGGAGAAGAAGATAGAAGCTAAATGATTGGCTAGAATCCCAAAGCAGAAATAGCCCCTTCTTCTGTCAGCGGAAATAGGGGTAAAGAATATCAGTTTTGAAGAGAGATGTCGTCGTGAACAGATGGGGCGAATCTCGGGCCAAGACTCCGGGTGAAGAAAGCGGAAAGAATCTTGGACAAGAAGGACCTATGCCTTCAAGCCAGAGCATTATGAATATTTAAAATTCCGTCAGCCCGTAAAAGAGAAAATACTCTCCGAAGGAACCCACCGAAAAGATAAGTAAACATTGAGACTGTTTCTCCCTACACCCTTCTTAAGCATTGCAATTACTCTCTCTCCCTCTCTCTCTCTCAATTTAAAGAAAGACGAAAGAAAAGAAGAAAAGGAAGAAAGACATTTATAGTTATGTATTATCTCCTGATAATATAGCCGACACGTTGAATATGTGTGTCCGCGTGTATATTAAAAAGATTGTTATGTTTTAATGTCCCCTATGTGTTGAAGTTTGTTCATTGTGTTGTCTTCTGTCAAGTTGTCTGCTTCATGTCTCTTTTTCAGCTTCTTTCGCCTCATGTTATTCTAGCCTAAATTGTCCTATATTTTCCTTTAAAAATATTATACGGGAAACCGGAGTTGTCGACTACTATAATTAATATTATTACATCTAAACCTAGAGGTCCATATCTTCCATTGTTCTAGGGGTAGGAGGAGCTAGTGGCTTTGGTGGGTGTGTGTGTAGTGTGAAATTTGAAAACTCCTTGCCAACAGCGGTCAGTCTAGCCCTAAATTAACCCCAACATAATATTCCAGTTCCTATATGCCCGAGAAAGGACTCTGAACAAGAACTTATTCTACGAGGGATCAAGTGCCCTTCACACATGCGAAAAAAATAAACTCCCCGTTTGGTGATAACAATATTTAAATGCACCAGTTCCCATACACTTTTAAATGGTTGCTCATCCGGGGATCTTTTTATTTTAATTTGCCGTCACAATATGATTCTCTGTGAGTATTGTGAGAAAAAATTAAAAATTAAAAAAGTATATATCATCAAAATTTCAAGATGACTTTAAAAAGTGATTTATATAATTATTATCATTTCACACGTGCGAAAAATAAATTCCCGTCATGGGATTTTAATAATTTGCCATCACAAAAGAAAGAGAAAATATCGACAAATACCTGGAATTTGCTAGAGAGATAAGAATTTTATGAAATATTAAGGTGATGATGATACCAATTGTTGTTGGTGACCTTGGAACGGCCCCGAAAAGCTTGTAAAAGAGATTTTGCTATCTGGAAATCAGAGGAAGAATCGTGGCCATCAAGACCACAAGATTGTTGTAATCGGCTTGGATACGTAGAAGAGTACTGGAGACCAGAGGAGACTTGCTGCCACTAAATCTTCAGTGAAAAAACTAGCACGGAGTATAATAACGAAAGAGTAAACAAAAAACGCATGAGATCCATTAGAAGAAGAATCGAGAGTCTGAAAATCTGCCAACTAGAAACCAAAAAAATTGAAAGACAACAACTATACTAGTATTCTATGAAAATGAAAAAATGTAGTCGCTAAGAGGAAACTAAAAAGATAAACCTAATTGTTGCTAATGGTGGGTAAGGATAACACCATAAGAGCAAATTATATAATATTCAACTGATAAGAGACAGAAAAATAGTAAATCCAGACTATTCAGGCACAGAGATAAGGCAATCAACCATTTAATTAGCGAAACAGTAATGTATGTATGACTGTGAGCAAAGGGAGATTTACTGGGAACTGGGAAAACAGCCGTATTATGATCACAGATCAGTGGAATATGCATTAACCAAAATATGTCTTAGAGAATTAGAAACACAAAATTCATAAACACTACGATTATCAGTGTGAAAAAGGCGGCTAGGAAAGTATATATATATATATAGTTTGAATGTGTATGTATTTAGCCATCAGATTTTCACGAAGGCATATTTTATTAAAGATGAGACACAAGGATTTAAAGTTGGGATTTTTATTAGTCTTTTTTTATTGTTCACAGGTGAGATGTCGCAAATGAGGATGAAAGCAGTATGATAATTATCCGAAATCTCTGTTATGTATATTCGACCTTCATTAGTCATTTTTTGATGGTGTGACTACACAATAGAATATGTGATGTTTTATGTGATCAATAAATCACGGACAGTAAATGTTATATTTGAACGAGCAGTTAGTTGGTACTGGTTTGAATGTGTAAAATCCACAGCTCAAAATTACGTGACTATGAATCATCGAAGCTGTGGAACGATGCACTTGTATCAGATATATTTAAGTATTACAGCACCTAAATTAAAAGGGATTTGGTTAAGTGTGGGAGTGTCTGTTTTTTTTATCAGATTGGCTACTAGTATTACGAATATTTTTACAGTTTGTGCTGTAAAGAATTTTCGTATTATCGACTAAATTTTTTTTTATATTTGAGGGGTGACGTCATCATGTAAGTTATGTGTATATGAGTGATGCTAGCATTAGATAAATAATACGTTTATTTGCAGGAGACGTTGGTGGTTGTAAATCCTATATATGAATTAAGCGTTGTATCATAATAAGTATTGGTTATGCAATCTCTCAATAGGCAAGAGAATATATATATATATATATATATATATGTACAACACACATATATGTATGTGTTGTAGACTGGCTAAACATCCTTTCACCACTCTACCAGATGGATTGGCTCATAGCCAAAAATAGCCTACGATTAAAGACTTCGATGGTTGATTAATAAGTTGATTAATATTCGGAATGATCTTACTTCGTTTGGCAGTAACGCATTCTGACCCTCCTCAATTTCTTATAAATTCTCTTGTTAATTGTTTTTAACTCATTGTACTGTGTCTTTTTTGTGTATATCTGTTGGTACCAGATGCTGAATAAATTTATTAAGCACTTTTCTCAGTGTATTATTCACCTCAACGATACAACAATATGTATATATGTGTATAGGCACACACACACACACACACACACACACACACACACACACACACACACACACACACACACACATATATATATATATATATATCAATAGGTGTATATGAATAGATATATAGATGTGCTTAAATATATGTATGGATATATAAGTATATATATATATATATATGTATATATGAATTATGCAAATATAAAATTGTATGAATGTATATATATATATATATATATATATAGTATTTTACAATTACAACATGTTTTGATTGACGGGGTCCGAGGCATTTTTGGAACTGCCTATCGCGTTGGGCTACGGCCCTGCGACAGGACCCACCTTAAAAACGGCCTTGTGCCATATTCGTACGTTGGTGGGACGTAGGATAAATACAACATGTTTTGATTTATCAGTAATATTTTTCTGATTAAAAAATTTTCAGTGTAAATGTTCAGTCAGAAATTAACTCTCTTTTCTACATGACACGCAAGTAAATCAGTAGAAAGAGAGAAGTGAAAGAATAGATATCAGAGGCAATAACTTAGCACTTTCAAAAGCATTTTATACCTACTTTTCTTTTCGTATTTGCGTAGTTTACTTTTTGGGTGTCGTTGTTTCTCTTTCTGATTAATGCCATCTGTTGGTTGCGTAATAAACTAATTGAAATGAATGGCGGCAAGACCGTTGCATTTTATTTACCACCCTTTTTAGCTTGGACGTGCGATTTTTGTAAATCTCCTCCACCTATTATTTACTTTAGAAATTATATAAGGGTTCAGTGTTTGAATAGAGGAGTGTTTTTTCAAGGTGGACCGAAATCTCTTTACTTTTGAACAAAACCTTCTTTCTTTTCTTTTCTTCTCTACGATGTTCTCAATATACGTCAGGTAGTAGGAATGTTCGCTTTCATGTAAGACATCATCTTAAAAGCAAAGTTTTTGTCATTTTGAACTTCTTCAAATATATAATTTGCCTGTCTTTTAGACTCTTCACTTTTATTATCTGATTATGAATTTACATGTGTTATATATATATATATATATATATATATATATATATATATATATATATATATATATAAGCATGTTCAGTTAAAAATCGCGGACTGTTTTCTTTTCAAGATTTTCAAGTGAAGACGTTAAAATCTTCTTGTTATTTTTCTTATGTCTTGGTCAAGGTGTTGAAGAAAGTGGTCCATACTAGCCCTAGTGCTTTCGACCATTTTGTTGCAGTGGGGTATTTTGCATTTGTGAGATATCTATCAATATCTGTTTATCTCGCTATCCGTTCTTTTGGCGATTATAGTTTTCTACACGTCATATGAAACTAAGTAATACGGTTGTAATGATGCCGATGTTATATATATATAATTCTTGATTATATCTATGGTTATATATTTATGTATGTAAATGTTCCCATTAACATTAAGTAAGATTTTATAAAACAAGTTAACGTTTTCATCATAAAATTGCTATTGCTTATTCAAATAATAAGTATGTCCAGAAAATTTTACCAGCATATTTTTTATTGTGTAATCGTTAACTTGCATACACACACACAGAGATCGATTATTTAAACAAATTGAGCAAGCAAGCAAGCAAGATAGATAAATAGATAGAAACAGACTGATCGATATTTATAAAAAAAAAAAGTAGCCATATAGGATCAAATAAAGCAACTAACTGAAGTTTTAGAGGAATAACTATTTGTTTTTTTTTTCAAGAATGGAAAACTGAATTTAATAAATCATGCTCAACTTTTTCACCATCTGAGCAAACTCAGTATCAAGGATTGAATCAATTGGGTTGAGTGGTGGCTAACGAGTTGAACAGCAAGGTCATAGTAATCGAGTTCGAACTCTGATTGTGCCATTATGTTCACCTTCAAACTAATACTTTTGGGAAAGGCATGGAATCCCTTATCTTCCAGCAATAGGTTAAATAGTACCACTGCTGTTCTTCTACAAGGATGACATTGGCATTAGCTAACCCACGAAGATTGATATGCCATTTAACAAAGAAACCGAAATCAATATCAAAAGTTTATTTGACACTTTTTATGAGTTTTATCAAGGAATATTTTGTTATTTCAACATGTGAAAACAATCTTTGTACAATATTTGCTAAATTTAGCTTCGTCTGTCACCAGAAAAGAAGTAAAAATTATTAAACAGAAAGATAATGTTACATCAGTATCCCAGCACCGCATTTACCTTGAAAACTATTTTTCAAAATTTCAGTTATTTTGGCTGTAAGAAATTACCAACTATCACAAAAGGTCCAATTATCTCGTAACATGTATAACGTCTATGCGCTCATGTTTGTCTGCTGTATGTGTAACCAATGTTACAATTGGGGTCCGATTTTGAAGTAATCCATTTTGTGCAGTCGCTAAACTTTCTTCACTGTTCTCAACTCGCAATCCTTTCTCTAACCTTCCTTCAATGCTAACAACCACAAAAATTACATCTCAACTATTTTTTGTTTGAAAATTACTAATAAAATCTTTTAAAAAGTGTAAAGTTTTGGTCTCATTGGGATCCTACTCTCAATGAGATCAAGTTTTGTCAGATGGCTTTAAAGGAATTGATTCCTTTCTGCTGTGAAGTCGATGACAAGGATTTCATCTTTTTTTTTAGAGGAGAATATCTTGGAGACTGGCCACAAACGTTTGTAAGGTATAAAACATTTCTGTTTCTTATCTTCTGATTGCCAAGAAATACGTACCATTTAGAGATCTAATAATTCACAACTTTCTAGGGTAGCGGATATTGATAAATAATTATTTGGCTTTCTTTTTCTTTTTCCTCGTGTGAATCGCTAAAAAGTATAACGAGACAAATTGCAAAATTTGAGTAAAATAGCCGTGTTTATTTACGAAAATATATGGATAAATGGCAAAACGATTATGCCTATTAACAGAGTCTCATAATACCCTATCACTCAAGCAATTCTTTAATAAAAAATGAATTTTCATCGAAACTAATTATATTAGGATATTATAATCTCGAGCGAAGCATTGAATAATCAAAACAGATATTATTAGGTATTATTTAATCCAACACTCTGCATTCCACAATGACAATATTGCAGTATTTCAGTTCGGTCTATTTTTACATTCCGTATAAGATCATTTAAGTAGATTTTACAAGTACTTGGATTGCTATTTATATTTTTGCTTAGTGAGGTGCTCGTATTGTAATGGTTATCGTCGTTGGAAATGAACACGATAAATCGGGTTCAAATCCTGAACGAGGGTGTTTGCATTTAACACAGGACTAATAGCCTTTAGAAAGGTATGAATCCAACTATTTTCTCTCCAACCATAGGCAGACTAGGCATTTTAGCATCGGTATGGCAACCTATGTAGGAGAAAGAAACCCCTCAATTTAGACTTGTAAAACTCCGCTTAAAAACTGATCTTGGGTCGCATCCTGCTCGTGTGGAGGGGTTGGGTAAATATATTTTTTTGGATACAGAGTTTCAATGCTGCAGAATTCGGTAATGAATAATTCTTAATAATATCCGTATACATGTGTGTGTGTGTGCGTGTGTGTGTGTGTGTGTGTGTGTGTGTGTGATGAAAGAGACTGATACGGATATTATTAAGAATAATTTATTACCGAATTATACAGCGTTAAAACTCTGTATCCAAAAATATGTATTTACCCAACTGCTCCACTTGAACAGGATGCGACACATATATATATATATATATATATATATATACATATACTGCATACGTTAACGAATATATGCACATGTACATAGACGCACACACATTACACATGGGTATGTATGAGTTTATAAAATGTGCGCAAATGAGTGTATGAATGTGTGTGTATGTGTGTGTGTTTGTACGTATGTGTGTCTCCTTACTTTCAAGCACTGTTGGTAGAAACGAAAAATCCTGTGTTTTACTTTATTCCCTTTCTCTAATAAAAAAGTTTTTTTTTAATTCAAAACGTTAACAGGAAATATAAAGATGAAATAAACATGAATTGACTAAGATTGGTAAAAAGATACGAAGAAACGAACAGAGTGAGATAGATTGATAGATAGATAGATAGATGAATAGATAGATATGTTCGGTTTAAACAAGGAAGCCAATATTTTTACACACAATGAATAAACGGAATTTCAAGAATAAGAGAGAGAGAGAGAGAGAGAGAGAGAGAGAGAGAGAGAGCATAATTATTGAAAGGGGGAAAATAAAGGGTCAAGCCCTCCACAGGGGCTTTATGATTCATCGGATTATCAAAGTTAGAACTTAATCCATAAACAAATCAATAAATCCCTTGTGGTCGACAACGATGTCTGACTGATGCTTCAATAAATTGTTTAAATCGAATAGTAAGCATGAATAAGATGTTGTTGATCAAATTTGGGTTGGATAGAAAAAAGATTAGACCTGTACATATAGAATGGATAGTTCGGAAAACAGAAAAATAAAAAAAAAATGACAATAAAATGTTTTGATTGAATATTGAGTCATTGGCCAGTGACGTGATTAATCCGTGTAAATTAATTTTCGAGAAAAAGAAATTATTGGTTTAAAAACGACGATATAAATCGTTTGAAAAGGTGGAGTTTGAGACTTCTTTTCTAAGAGAAGTCAATGGTAGTCGTTTCAAATGAAGGACCGCCATATCAACAGAATTTGCTTTCAATTAACAGATTAACAGATTAATAGATTAATAGATTAACACTGCCATTTGTATTTGCAATAATGAAACTGGTAAATGGGCTGTAAGCTATCTGGACTCGAGAAAGGAATTTAGAAAAGAGAGAATTTGAAATCTCTAGAAATCTTGAAGGAAAAAGTTTAAAACTAAAAAATCTGATACCTTTATACATCTAAATAAATTTACCATATATTTATATCATGTACGTATATGCAAAATTTTACAGAATTTGTTTAACTTATTAACTGTTGGGAACCAGGAAAACTATGTTATGGAAATTTCCCAATCTTGGTTTTTATCTGGTTATGAACGCTAAATATACACTTTAAGCAATATGAAGAACGTAAATGCCACAAACGTTAAAACAAATTGATAGGAAATTAGATAGATAGATAGATAGATAGATAGATGTCAAACACTGACAAAGACTATTCTTACAAGTTCGATTCATAGATCGATAGCCAGATAGATCAATAAGAACACACTAAAATAGGTTGAACTGAGATGGAGAGTATTGCAAATATATGAGCAATATATTCTTCCGTTTTTCTCCAACATTCATTAGTTATCTGATTCGCTTCCAGCTTTTTACCAAAATAATTTTATATGTAATCAATTTTTAGATAATTAACAACGTTTCATGCAAGTGTCTGATCATTGCAAGCCTTCGATTTGCTTTGGTGCAAATGAAATAATCTCTACTGTCTTTTATTTCACTTCTGCTTTTATTAAACAGCTATTGATGGCAGATTCGTTTTGGTTCATAGCCACAGATTTTTGGAAGAAGAGGAAATTTGCTCCTTCTATTTCGTCATAATTGGCCCAATCTCACCGCAAAAAAGAAGCTTGGGATGTTCTTTTTTTACATTTACCAAAGTGTTTTTTGTAATTAGAATGACTTTACCGTAATTAACGAAATAAGAGGACATGATGGTTTCACTTAGTAGAGAGACAGACAGACAGACAGAGAGACTGCTTAAATCCTCACTGTATTGAAACAGCTTCTGTGAATATATCTCGAAAGTTATTCAAATTAAAATCCTCTTCATTATAAAAATGCAAGTGAAAGAATCTTGGTATTTAAATATATATATATATATATATATATATATATATATATATATATATATATATATATATATATATTCAATTAAATTGCGGGTACAGCAAAATTTATATATTATAACAAACAAAGACACCATTGGTAATTATAGTTAGGGAACTAAATAAAACAATAAAACAACGGGGTATATATATATATATAATAAGGATGGCCAGATAGAGGGGAAAAAAACAAAACCCTCCCCCAAAAAACTAAGTAACCCCTGTATCCAGGAGTTCTCCAAAATATTAAGAATATGATTGTTTAACTGCCTGCATAGAGAGGGACGATTCCTAGAAATATAAATCGCCTCTAGAAATTTAAGATGGGAGTTATCTCTAGCTCTATGCAGGACTGAAAAATAATCATCTTGATAAGGAGTTCTGCAACGATTTGTAGTGAGCAAATGCTCACCAATTGCCGAATCCATTGCTTGAGAATGTTCGGATGTTAATCGGCCTGACAAAAGAGATCTGGGTATATGCTGCCTAACCCTCACTTCGAGACGTTGATAAGTCATACCTATATATGTCGAATTTCATCGACAAACAAATTTATAAATTAAATTAATTTATTTAAAGATAGGAAGCTTGTCCTTGTTCGTAGAATTAAAGGCCGGCCTCGAAGTGAATATTGGTCTTAGGTTAACAGCATGATAGCAACGATACACAGAAGAGGCAATCTTATTCGCAAAAGACTCGGTTGCAGAAACCAACCCAGGGAAGTCTGAAGTATACAGGACATTTGGAAGACCGAAAACTTTGTTCATGTCCTTGAATTTTGTCACCGCATACTTGATATTATTTTCAATGACATCATCTAGGTACCCGTTATCTATGAAGATATCCTTGATAGCTTTAAGTTCATTCTCAATCTTGCACCCACTACAAATGTTAAGAGCTCTATAAGAAAGACATCTGATTAGATTAAGCTTCCTAGATTTTGGGGCAAAAGAGTGCCAATCCAAATATATTTCCTATAAACGGATGTGAGGAAAGAAGAATCATCTCTTTCGACTAACACATCAAAGAATGGTAACTGACCATTACTTTCCTCCTCCATAGTAAATGATAGGGAGGAGTGTAGCTGATTCAATTTGTCAAAAGATTTCAAGGCATCGCTACGAAATTTGTAAGAAACAAAAGTATCATTAACATACCGCAGATAGATAAATACCGCATATATATATATATATATATATATATATATATATATATATATATATATATATATATATATATATATATAGTACCTTCAATAAGTTTCCAGACTTTTTTGTACAGTCATTTAAAATTGTCCTAGACTCTTAAAAATTCAGTATGTTATTGCTATACATCTTATGACCAATATGACCAATTTTTATGATTTCAGCTTCAAATGAACAGCTACAGCAGCAATTGGAATACACCCTACTAAAGCCTGATTGTCACAGCTGGTGAATTTCAAAAATGCAATCCGGACGTGAGGACACTTTAGAAGAACGATATGCAATAAAATTCTGTTTTAAACTTGGAAAAAATGCCATAGAAACGTATGGAATTTTTCAGGCTGCTTGCATGAATCGAGCATCAGTTTTTGAGTGGCATAAGAGATTCAAAGAAGGCAGAGAGTCTATGAGGGATGATGAGAGGTGTGGGAGGAGTAAGGAAGTCAATACACCAGAGTTGATTGGCCAAAAGGTTAGGGTTAGGGTTACTATGTTGAGGTTTTAAGGGAGTTCAGGAAGAGATTCCATCGGAAGTGGCCAGCACTCTTCAAATCGAGTCAGTAGCATTTCCAGCAGGACAATGCGACAGTCCACAACTCCATCCTTGTCACAGACTATTTGAGCAAGATGGGCATCGAGACAGTTCCTCACTGTCCCCTATAGTCCAGACCTTGCTCCCTGTGACTTTTGGTTATTCCCTAAGCTCAGAGGCTGTTGTTATGAGACAATTGAGGAGATGAAAGAGGCTGTGACGAAAGTTATTGACATGCTCACACAAGAGGACTTCCATGGGGCCTCACAGAAATTGTTGGAACGGTACAACAAGTGCATTGCAGCCGGATGAGATTACTTCGAAGGGGACTAGAGTTTCACGCGTGTGTACTATCAATAAAAGTGCCCATACGGAAACTTATTTAATGATCCTCGTATATATATATATATATATATATATATATGCATGTTGGTTTGTTGATGTTTTGTGTCATATAAACCCTTATGGATTATTTAATCCTAAACCTGTTTATATATATAAAAAATAGGATTTGCAAGCGAATATTTTGTCAGCAACTTTATTTTTAAATGAGTGTTAGAACTCATATATTAAATGGTTTCAAGTATTGCTAATACTAATAATTCTATTTAGTACTCAACGTTCTTTGCCCAGTGTTAAATGGTTTCAAGTATTGTTATCTAACACCAATAATTCTATTTAATATTAATCACTTGTTTTAACACAGTTAAATGGTTTTAAGTATTTTATCCAACACTAATAATTCTAATCCATATTAACATTTGTTTTCACACTGCTAACTGGTTTCAATTATTGTTTCTTAACATTAGTAATTCTAAAAAATACTAAAGTTTCCTGGATTGCTCTACTTTACCCTTGATCCTTACCTTATAATGCTGAGTGTTAAGCAAGGAGGCATCAAGTACAATTTTTGAGTCTTTGGTATGACTCGACTTGGGATTGAACTCAGGTCTCCCGGGCCATTGGCAAACACTCTAACCAATGTCCAGCAGTAATTCTAGTTAGGGTGCATTCTTGTCTAATATGAACAAATTGCACTCAAATGGATGATTTCAATTATTGATAACCCTTAGTAAATGATTGAACAGTTCTATTTGACCCCTAGACGGGACCCGGACAGTTATTACCACTCCGGGCAGAATGGACTTGCGAGTAATGGTAACGAAAAGATACTCCACATTCCTCAAATTTCAGGACTGAAAACTCACCATCAAATGCAGAACACTCAGTTTTGTTTTACTCATCGCGATTGACCCAAAGCCACCGCCTTCAAGCTTTAAGATAAAATGTGTTGGACGTTGGTTTTCCTCAAGGAAATTTGCGGCTGGGACAATCATATAATTGCTAGGGCTTGACATAACGAGCCGAGTGATCGGATCAAGCCTCTCCGACTATTCACTTAGCCCAGTAAAGGCCAAAGCGGAGTAATGCCGGTCATGTGACCACTTTGGTCTAACGGTCATGGACTGGTCAACCACCAGGATCCCGTACTCGAGTATTATTGGTCGCCACCCAGGATGTAGCCTCGTTGGGATGGGGGTAAAGGTGGAAATCTTCCCCTTCTGAAAAGGTGCAGTCGGCGTATTTATACAGTCCCAGCTGACAAGGCAGCTATATATATATATATGTGTGTGTGTGTGTGTGTTCATATTTGGGGATCATCACAAATCTTATATTTATATTAAGCAAAAGTTTGGAAGATATATTTATTAGTATACAGGACACCATACCCAAGAGATTCGAGATGTTCGTTTTGGTCGCCTAGGCATTGCAAAGTCAGGACTCCTTGGAAGTGTACATATTTTTATAAAAACTTTCCTAGTGGAGATGAACACTGTACGAAGCAATAATAATAATAATAATAATAATAATAATAATAATAATAATAATAATAATAATGTACAGACCCATAACCTGCCTACTGATGATGTGGAAAATATTAACAGCACAAATATGGGAAGAGATTTACTACTTGCTAACAAGCCGCTAGTTATTCCCTGAGGAGCAGAAAGGATTCCGCAAAGGATCCTGAGGCACAGCAGAGTTACTTTACATAGATTAACACATCCTAAATGAGAGCAAGACCAGACGAGAAAATTTAGCTATGGCCTGGATTGACTACAAAAAGGCATATTTTATGGTTCCACAAAGCTGGATTATAAACTGCCTAAAAATGTACAAAATATCAGATGAAGTCATAAACTTTATCGAGAAAACCATGAAAACCTGGAGAGTGGAATTGACAGCAGGAAGAAGAAGCTTAGCTGAAGCGAAGGTCCAAAGAGGTATGTTTCAAGGAAATACTCTATCACCGTTACTATTCTTAATTGCCATGATGCCACTTCACCACATACTCAGAATATGCACAGCCGGATACAAACTTAGTAGATCGCAAGAAAAGAACAATCACCTAATATACATGGATGACATCAAACTAAATTCTTCTTCTTCTTCTTCTTCTTCTTCTTCTTCTTCTTCTTCTTCTTCTTCTTCTTCTTCTTCTTCTTCTTCTTTAAATTATCAATTTAGATCACCTTTTTAAACATTATTCTTATTTGTTAATTTAATTAATTGAAACTTAAAACACAGTTCTAACAATTTTTTGGTAAAATTTCATGCTCTTTGTGAGCTAAATGCTTAGAAAAAATGTCTTAGCATGAGAGAGAAATACAAAAATACATTTGACTACTCTAGCATCCTGTCGGTGAAATTGTAAATTAGAACGCAAAAAGCGCTAGGAATACATTATGTACGCCAGCCCAAAGGTAAAAGAAAGATTTTTTTTAAATAAGAAATCCATATTTGAATTGTTTATATTGTTTTTGCAGCAACAACTATAGAAGCTTTATGCAAAAGATTTTGTAAATTATTTCGCTTTCCAAAAATAGCGTCATGTCAAATAACAGCTTTTAAAACTTATCTATCACATGACCAATTTCTACTCGCATTAAGCATAAGACTCTCTTTAAAAGAATCTTATACTTTAAATAAATTATAAAAATAATAATCCCTCAACAAAATATATATATATATATATATATATATAATATGTGTGTGTGTGTGTGTTTGTATGTGTGTGAGTGTGTGTGCGTGGGCTAACAGACACATGTGTACACACACACACGCAGAAGTATATGTGTGTATACATCTGTAGACAGACAGATATACGAACACAAACATGCTCACACCCATATATATATATATATATATATATAGAATTAACTTAAATCGCTAGTCGAAAATCTTCTACTAAAGTTTCACCTTAACGGATCATCAGGAAGTTTACTTTCGACTAAATTCTAAGGAGAAATTGCTTTGCTTTATTCACCAAAAACCCCCACCTATCCTAGAATTTGCATTAAAAAAAAACAAAAAAACCCAAAATAAAATAAAGTTAAAAAAAAAAAAAACAAACTCTATAACCTATTCCTAATTATATAGTAACCACGCCGTTTTGTGTTTACAACTATTCAACACCTCCGATCTTTTGTTTAGCATGTTCTTGCTTTTACAATTTGCTATTACCAATTTTTCCTCCATACAAAGATTACAGGTTCTATTACCTGCCCTATATTTGCGGCATTTCTTTATTACTTCCCATTTCATTATCGGATCTACTCCTTGTTTTTCCTTAAGTTCCCACACATAACTAGATAAAGCAGTGCTATACCTATACCTCTCGTGCGAGAAACTTGTTCTATGGTTATAGTACCTAGTTTTAAAATCCCCTTGGGTCGACCCAAAATATATCTTTTTATCTCTCTTATTATTCGAATCACTATATACTTCTACTTTATACACTACACACTCCTGCTTACACTTGCCTTCGAGAGGACACCTAACCTTATCCCTACAGTTGCATTTGTCAATCACCTTATGCTTCTTTGTACCTAATTTAGCTATATTACTCCTATTTATTATTCCATTAATGTTTGGCATGCAACTGTAACTTAATTTAATACAATTCTTATTAAATATCTTATGTAATTGGCTCCACTAGGGAAGTTTCTTTTTAATATCTTGAAGAACTCCTTTCCCAAGTTATTAACTACTTCCATGTTGTAAGGGGGATTAAACCATAAAATTTTTCTAGGTCTATTTCTCCTACCTTGTGTTCCAATTCTATCCCTATTCTTATATTCTAAATTGACCCTATATCCGTCATTCTTTAGAGCCTCCTCATATTCCTGCTTAGCTCGTTCAAAAATTTCCCTGTTGGAGGAGTTATTAGATAATCTATGCTCTATTCCCTTAGGTACATGTTTAAACACCTGTATTGGGATTCCCTTAGGTACATGTTTAAACACCTGTATTGGGTGATTAGATCCCCTGTTTACATAACGCAGATCCTGGTTCCTTTTTCTAAATGGAGACACTGTTCCACTACATAAGTTTAAAGTAATATCAAGATAATCAGTTATTTTTAAATCTGTTGTTACATCTAACCTAAATCCAAAATCCTCAAACAGCTTATACAATTTTTTTCTAATCCCATCACACTTCTTCGGTGTACTTTTATCCACTATAATCAGTCCGTCGTCTCGGTAAAGCCCATGGTTATTAGGGTCCATAATCTTATTAATGCTATATAGTAATACACACCCGACGAGCTCACAAATTTCTGCACCATCATATGCTCCAATCGAAACGTCAAAATTTCCACCCTCCCCTTTTTTTATCCATACACTATCTTCATAGTACAACAATGTTTTACGACAATGCTTAATTATTTCCACCTTATCTAGAGGTATAACCATATATTCTTTAGCTAAATCTAACGCTCTATCCAATGTCTTTTCTGTTATTGAAGGATAAAAATCCTTTATATCATATTTAATAAAGGAGCACCTATCATCCTTCTCATACTCCTCAAACCACTTAATACAGTCATTAGTGCTCCTCCACTGGTTGATGTTCAATGCCCGTCTAAGTGATTCACATATTTCTTGTACGATTATTTTACTAATCCTACCTATTTGTGTCTTGGCCGGGTTAATGAACCTACATTCCGGATTCGTCTTGAAATTACTTTTGTGGTCTTTTATAGTAATAAAACAATTCTTGGTATTGTATTTTTCTACTCTATTAACAATACCTAGTTTATGCGCCAACATTTTTGCTTCGTTATTTAACTCTTTTTCGAGATCAGGTGGTGCCTTCTTATAAATCTTAACCACCTCCTTAAATATCATTTGCCTATATTTTTCCTTTTCTATCTTATATAAATTGCCCGACTTATCTGACTTTACAAATATTTTTTCGGACTCCTTAAATTTCCTCATATCCTCATACATTTTTTGTTGAATATTATTGCGCATTTTCCTAAATTTTATCTCCTTGACTATTCCTATCATTTCAGCCTCAAATTTATCCATCTCTTTGATATGGGGGGGTGTTTCGTGGTTTTAAACCCATATTTCTCCCTTCCCTCTTTTTCTATACAGTTAATTGTATTGAGAAAAAATATGCTTTCCACCTCATACTTTTTATAAAGGATTCTATCCTCCTCAACAGAACTAACTTATACTGATGCCTATCAGGTATTGGTATGTTCTTGTATGAATAACTTATGTTCGCTCTCTCCATAGTAACAAGAGCAGAGAAAGTGCTCAATGGACAAACACCAGAGCTTCAATATTTACTAATCTAATATCTAATATAGGATAGGTGGGGGTTTTTGGTAAATAAAGCAAAGCAATTTCTCCTTAGAATTTAGTCGAGGGTAAACTTCCTGATGATCTGTTAAGGTGAAATTTTAGTAGAAGATTTTCGACTAGCGATTTAAGTTAATTCTATAATTGGCTCCATTTTTTTATGTTGAGCACTTTAGTAATTGTAGCATTGCAGCATTCGCGGAGGGTTTTTTGTTTTTCTTTTGACCACTGACTAAGTACCCCTTGATTTTTTTCTAGGAGTCGGACGAGGTTGGTCTTTTCTTTCTTTTTTACCCAAAAAACTTTTTTCTTTTTCCTCTTGGCGGTGATTCGAGATATTTTTATCTCTTGTTCCTGGCCAGGGGTTTTTGTTTTTTTCTGGTACCGTGAATACTGGTAGATATTAGATTAGTATATATATATATATATATATATATATATATATATATATATATATATATATATATAATACAGTATGTAGTTATATCTACGATACAGCGAAATCAATTGAAGAGATTTTTTAAAAATCTCAACTTGCGAAAATGATAATTTATTCGTTTGAAATTGCATGATGAGGAATACTTTTCCTTGAAGTAATTTTCTTTTTAGATTCTCGACTTTCTTCAATGGTGCATTGCACAACTTTCAATTTAGCATTTAAGATATATAAAGATATTTCTTACAATTGACATAATAGGCAATCATATTTATATCCATATGATATCTGAATGAGGAAATTTGATGTATTCCTGTTGGCTTTATAGTCAAATTTTATAGATAAAAGACAAAAACGAAAACAATCCCCTCACCCACCCCGCAAAAAGAATTGTTATTTACAACTCCAATACTGCTGTAGTATTTCGATGAAAGTATGTGTGTGCGCACTTGTGTGTGTGTGTGTGCGTGTGTGAGAGAGAGAGAGAAAGGGGGGGGGAGAAAGAGAAGTGAGGAGTGTTTGGGTGGCAAAGTCATCACTGGGAAAGCTGATGTGCGAAGTAATAATTTCGTCGCTATGTTCGCCTGATCGAGATGTCTACGTTCGTAAACATGAAGAGTATATAGTTTTTACTTAGTCTAGTCTAATCCTTCTCAATTTAATTTGATATATGCCAATTACTAAGGTATCAACAACAGTATTAATATACCGATAGTAATAACAGACTGGATTTTGCTAACATTTTAAACTTTGCGTTTGATAAGATACGAATTATGATATTCGTAAAACTATTTCTTTGATCAAATTTAGAGTGCACTTCCTGGGATCCAAAAGTCACCCCCGGCTTTCTGTTTTGGATAAATGTAGTTTGTATGCATTTTGCCTAACTTAATATTTCTAATTTTATTTTACCGCACATTTTAGGCGGAAGAACACGCATGAGTTAGCTATTTACCTCTAGGTGGTAGGTTCGAATCGGCACGCTTCTTTTGTTTACTCAGATATCTGTTGGTTTAGTGTGACAGCAGTTACGAACAGAAAAGCGCAGAAATAGAAAAAAAGTTTCTGTTGATTATTACTGACAAAAAAAAAAAAAATTAATGAAATAACGGGATTGTTTACATATGACTTTTGCCAAGGCAAGGATCTGAGTGTAGGATAAGTGTAATCTTCCGATGATTAAACTGTTGTTCCTTTGGCACTTCTACTTGGGATTAGAGTGTAATACCTGTACCTATGAAAACCCTGCGGTTATTAAAAAAACGATAATACATAAGATATGCCGTTAAAAACAGTTTTTATTTTGAAGAATATGAAATTTAATATTTCCCCCCAAAAAATCCTGATAAAAATATCAAACGCATCAAGATAGAGATATTTTTTCAAATTTAAAGCTTAATTGTTATTTATATCTAAGTAGATTTCTGAGCATGGAGAGACTTTTTCCCACGAAGTGGTCAGAGGGTTTGATATATGATGAGGACTTATATGTTAGTAAGATGACTATCTCTAGAAGGAAGCAGCTCGATGGGGTGACATACTGATTCTCTGTTGCAAACAAAGGATCTAAAAAGAATAACAACATTATGAATCTTAGGAAGGCCATATATGTGTGGTAGCTTTCTTTAATGTTGCATTAACTGCTTATATTTGATTTTTTGTAGGAAATTAATTTAAAAAAATGGAATATAAGCTATGATAAATATCGTACATAAAAGTATCTCATAGGTTGATTAAGACATTTGGTTTATAAGTCCCAAAAAGTCAGTCTGGATTATCCTGCAGTACATATAGCGTTTGGTTGGAGGTTTAATCCTGATTACAGGTAAAAATAAAAAGGAATACTTACTATAGCTTAACACTTGTACCCAGGTATGACAAAAATAATTAGAAAATTCTACACTCGTCGATTAAATAAAGGGTTCAATTCGATGTTCCGTGTAGATTCCCATGTTTGACAAGAAAGACCAACCGAAGGTCGCATCGGCCGAAACTTTACGAATATAACAATGAAGATATTAGTCGGAATACTCCAAATGTTAAAACTCACTGTTAATTTTATTGATAGATAATCAGAACCATATGAAATTTTCTGAAAAGTGTCTCTTCCAAACGATTGAAAAATTGTTACTTTTATTTGGCTTTTGTAGAATTCGAACAATCGTTAAACGACTGGAAAGATACTCTAAGTTACTTCAGTTTAATTGTCCGATAATAATCTTTAAGGGCAATAGAAATCTTGGCTGTCACAGGGGAATTGTAAAGTTAGGTGACTAAAATAATTAAGTCGGTGATAAAGTAAATATCTTCTCTTATAATATCTGAAGCGATGGTTAAGAATTTCCCATATGTCAAATGAACATAGAATTGTCAGTTGAAAAAGTGCAAGGGATATTGAGAGCAAATCTCAATTTGGAGACATTTCCTCTTCTCATGAAAATATGCATTGCCCATAATTTACTCGGAAATATCTAATGAACTCTCAAGAAATTTTTTTTTTTTAAATGAATAATTTTAGAAAGAATAGATAAATAAACCACTTAAGTAAGTTTTTATTAATAGAGACAATCGCAGAATCAAATCTGATGCTAAATAAATGTGTTTGTTTCCAAGAAATATGGTTTCCAAGATACACAATTAAGGAAATATTTTGTCAGCAATCGTAAAAATGATCCGATATTGAAGTTGATTCCTTGTAATGTGATTTTATACAAAAAATCAATTTTCCACGTTAAGCTGGCAATTTCAAAATTAAATAATTTCCATCACGTGGCTGTAGCTTGTCTTTTTGCTAATATTGATATTTGAAACAAACTTTGATTTATTTATAAGTGATAAAATATCAGCAGCTTAGAAGTACAAATCTTCGCAACCACAAAGGTTTAACCCCTTTAGTACGTCTCAGCTTTTGATGGATAGCTTCAATAGGTAAACCCTATCAATTATAGATCATTATTAGTCATAGATAGCTCGAATAATAATATTAATAAAAGATCGAATTGAACAAATCCATTTGGAAACATTCATATGAAGTAGAATGGGTTTAGATAGGTCAAACTATGTCAACAGAAGAAATACACGCATTTTCCTCGTCTCCTTGAAAGCACGCCTGAAATACGCACTTTATATCTAAGCCTTTTTCTTCTTCAATAACGAATGAAGCAGTTCTAACCTCATCAATATATTTGGCAAACCACGATGGCAGTTAATTGCGAGTGACTTCTGTGTTTCCCCATCTATTTCTAGTTGTTAAATATGACTCAAGTTTACTCAACTTCTTACCACTCTTTAAAAAATAAGTCTTCTGTCAGATATTTGTCACAAGGCACAGATACTTTTACTTTCCACTTGTAGTCCTCGTATATTCGTTTGTCCCTGTTTTATCTTTGGATATTGGTACAATAAACGCAGCCCTTGTGAATAAGCAATCTTATTCACTGTTACCATGACCTTCTGTCAGGCTCTTTTTTGTCATTTCTTTTAGTGTATAAAAACTGGAAGAATACTGGCAATTTAAAATTTTTCAAACATTCCCAGCTCTTTATTGAATGCTGACACAAAATCGTACAACAACTCATTTAGTTTCATAAAATGTTCTTCTGCCCAAAAGAAAACATGGCTTTCCAATCTACCTGCACCATTTTAAACCAATTTCGAGCCGTTAATGTTGTTGTGTCCCCTTTCTCCACCAAAATGACGGTATATGACTTTCTGATCCCTTATACAACGCATCAATATCCATTAGATCATAGACTGTCGTTGACTTTCCGGTAGATGTCCTCAACTTTAGTGAAGTCTTTTTTTTTATATCCTTCACTCTATCAACTCTTGAAATTGTTTATACATTCGTTCTTTGCTCCGACATACACAGAAACACATGTCAACGTGCACACACACACACACACACACACACACAGAGAGAGAGAGAGAGAGAGAGAGAGAGAGAGAGAGAGAGAGAGAGAAACAGACACAAAGGAAAAGGAAATTAGTGAAAGAGTCAAAAAGAAAATAGTTCCTTTTTCTCCGAATTTTCCTGTATCCATCGTCTGTAGCTCGTGACGGTTCCATCTGTTTTGCCTACCGGAGAAATTGAAACTATTTTTATTGGCTGTTATATTTTTGCTTCGGCGTTGCTCTTGGTTTGCTTTCACGAAAATGCATTGTCGAGTCACCAGTGAAAAGAAGGAATTCAACCGGTGTAAAGCGATGAAAAAATCAAAATGGGGAAAATCAAAAGGAAAGGAAATAAATTCAAAGAAGAATTTAAAGGAGAAAGAGAGAGACAGAGACTGTGTGTTAGATAGAGAGAGAGAGCGAGAGAGAGAGAGAGAGAGAGAGAGAGATAATGAAGAATGCATAAAGAAATAAAGGCAGGTAATACAAACACCAAAGATATGTGCTTAAGTATATGTATACAAAGACAATGGATGTATAAATGCACGCAACCAAGAATACATATACGCACTCATGCAAAAAAAAAGACCCATGCCCGTTTTACTATCATAAACAAGCACACACCAACACACACGCGCACATATATATATATATATATATATATATATATATATATATATATATATATATATACTTACCTTCATCCACACAAGATACTGCTATTATGAAATAACACATTTTAAGATTTAAAAATACATTCATTTTCTTCGTTTTTCTCCTTTTCTTCTCTTTTCTTTCTTTTTCTCTTTCTTTTGCTCTTCTTTCTCCCCAACTTCTCTCCATTCATCATATTATATTTTCTTGCCCAGGTTTATAGTAATTAGATTTTTTTTCTTTTTGTTTTTAAAAAGTTGTTTTGACTTATCGACAGATGTTGTGTCTTTCTAGCTTTTAAGTAGATGTGTTGATGGGAGTAAATTTCTTCGCATAACAAAACTGCATTCTGCTTTAAAGCGATGAGGATACTCTCCAAAAAGATTAGAATTATTTTGTACATATCATGGTTTCTGATTTAACGATCTTCTTTCTAGTTGAAACGCCGACTTTAGCGAGAAATTCATTTTACCGAGCACGCATCTCTAGATTTAGCGTAAAATCTATCTGAATATGAAAGTCTCAAAATGTTTTCCAAACCTCAAGAGCAAAGTTATTATTAGATATTATCGATGATATTTTTAAAAAGTTTTTCTCTAATGGATTTTGTAATGGCAACATTTCTCTATGTCCACTCCATGATTAATCAAATTTTAAAATGTAATAACTTTTATAAAATGTGATATTTTACTAATAAATTTCTTTATTTTTCTAGACCTATTGGAGGGGCTTACAGCACGTTGACACTATCCCCTGAAAGGGTAAGATACACCAAAAAGGTGTGTCCCGGGTATGACACTAAACTTCATTTAATGGTAAGGCTGCAGTTTTGGGGTTCTGAGGAGGGAGAGTACCCATTCATTGCCCTTACTCACAGGTCGCCAGTCGTAGTACCTATTTGGACCTCATTTATGGATAATTCCTCTCTGATAAAAATAATTAGCAAACAGTTCTATCTGTTTACAAATTATTTTTATCTGAGAGGAATACTTGATATCATATGTGTGCAAAAAACGAACAAACCCCAAATCCCATAAACCACATAATATCATAAGTATAAACGTACAATAAACACTATTCTCTAACCTCTAAGCATTAAATAACCCTAGATGGGTTGACATGGCATGAAAATCAATCAATCAATCAATCAATCAATTATCTTTTGTTTATGCATCATTAAAATTGATTCATTTTTTTTATTAACTTCATTTTAAAAAATATCAAAGAAAAAAAGCAGATTTTTAAACTCATTTCTTACTTTTGGCAGAGTCTGTTCATTAGTTTTTTTTCTGTCGGGACTCTTTTTAGATTTGTATCCTCATCTTGCTAGTTAAAAATACTGTACTTCCAAATTTTAGTTTGCTTTGCTTTGGTTTTATGGTATATCAATCATTATAGATTAATGGCAAATCCTTTTTATAAATATATATTTAATATGATTTCTAAACGCATTTAGTATATAACATTTTAAACGAACCTGCGCTCTTTATTTCACACCGTTGAATGGTTTCACTTATTTCTATCTATTACGAATTATTCTTGTCTTTATTGGGAATCCTTTTTGAGATGAGGCTTCTTAATCTGAGTATTAATTTTATTGCGGACTTTTGTCCTCATCTTGGTAGTTTTTGTTGTTTTTCTCACGTTTCGGTCAAATTTCACCTCTGGCTGTCTTGAGGTGATTAACCACGACCTCGGATAGGAATGCTGAGTCTTGTAACCGTATCCCCAGTAATCACTGCTTTCCATAGTTGTTGTCTATCGCACCACGTATTTGACCAAGTAACCCTCTGGCCGGCTTGGGTAGGAATTGAAACTGCTGTCTTCTGACAATGCTCACCTGGAACCGTAGAGACTCAACGCCTCTATCCACTGCACCACGGGCCCCGAAGGGATACGGTTACAAGACTCAGCATTCCTATCAGAGGTCGTGGTTAATCCCCTCAAGACGGCCAGAGGTGAAATATGGCCGAAACGCAGTGAGAAAAACAACAAAAAACTACCAACACGAGGACAAAAGTCCGCAATAAAATTAATACTCACGAATTATTCTATTTACTATTAATTATTAGTTTACACCCAGTTTAATGTTTTCCAAGTATTGCTATGTATCTCTAATAATTCAATTAAACATCAGTCATTTGTTTATACACAGTTAAAGGATCAAACAGTTCTATTTCAAACAATTCACTTTAGCATAAGTACAGTTTTTGTTTACATGCAGTTAAATATAAAAACAGTTCTATTTTTAACAATTCAATTTAGAATAGTTACACAGTTTGAATGTCAAACAGTTCTATTTGATCCACAGATAGGCCTCTTTAAGGTGCTATAACACCGGGTCAGAGTTGACCTAGGAGCGATGGCATTGATAGACCACAGCATATTCCCCAAAGCTCCAGCATTTCTGAAGCCTCACTATCAGATTGTTTAGTGTTATATCCAGAACACTCATTGGGGGACTCTAACCTCTCTGGAAGAGATGCAGTCGACTGTGTTATCAGAATTTTGGAAACTTAAACGATACGTCATTTCTTAATCAATCGAAAAAATTACATTACAAAGATGAATTACTTCGAAAGCATTAACTGATATAAAGTCAAGTATGGACTACGGAATGATAATAACTGACTTCCATGGATTAAATGAAGTGCAAGGTTTATACTAGTCAAATACCTGAAAAAGGCCGGAGGTTACTACGGCCAAAACATTGCTGCTATTAACAAAATAAAAACCCTAGTGAAGATTGATTAATGAATAATAACAGTTTCTGAATCCATGTCTATTCATGTCTTTCCTTAAAATATTTCAAATCAGTTACCAGAACATCTGCAAATTTAGATATATCTGTTCCCTTTTTATGATGTAAGTTTTGAAAAGATCTGACATTTATTTTCCTGTTTTTTGCTAAATTCAGGATTTACAATTCAAACAGCATTGTCTCTTTTATCATTTGTACCGGCGTCCGGTGTTCTTGTTTCGATGGAAAGTATATTTGATCTTTTAGCTTCTAAAAACGATTTAATCAACCCAAAGTAATTTTGAAATGTTTCAAATGATGACTGAATATGAACACGGTTGTTACCTACATATATTTGAAATTTCTCAGCTGTAGAGAAAATTTCTTCTTCTTCTTCTTCTTCTTCTTCTTCTTCTTCTTCTTCTTCTTCTTCTTCTTCTTCTTCTTCTTCTTCTTCTCTTTTGAGGTTTCTTCACACCAGAGTCAGCCAATGGTTTTTCACCGGGGGTTGAGTGACAGAAAGTCTCCTAAAATCTCCAGGACTCTTCTCAATATTCTCGTCGATCTCAGCAGTGCTGCAGTTTGGATAGTCTCCACTTGTCCTCTTATTTCCAACTTCTCCAGTCCTTGTACCAATCCTTTGGTGATTGTAGCAAGAGCACCAATTACAATTGGTATAACCATAACTTTCATGTATCATCATTTTTTACAAGGATTTTCTTCCAAATTAAATTTTACTTATTTTAATCATGAAGCTATCGGCGTGGAGTTTCCTGGACAATGTTTATCATTTTACTTTAGTTTATGAACATATATTAAATACTCTGTGTTATCGCTTTTATTTATGAAAGTTAATATCAGAGCTTTGAAAGTGTGTTTTGTCAATAACCCACGACCCCGACTTAAAGAGTCACACGTTCAACCGATTGAGTTTGACACGATCGATTTGATAGAGACTGGATTTTTTGGTGAATAATGACGATTGAGTCGGCAATTCTCGGGTCAGTTAATTTTTAGATGAACGATTGTCGCCGTCGACAGCGACAGCGAAATATGCAGCAGCCACCGCCATTATTATCATTACTTTACTCCTTTGAGAGTTTTTTTCACACCAGTTTTAGTTGATAGTTTTCAACTGGAGTAACAGCAAGTCTCTTCAAGTCTCCAGGACTCTTCTCAGTATTCTAGCCAATCTTAAAAATGCTGTAGTTTGGATGGTCTCCACTTGTGTTCTTGTTTCCAATCCCTCATGTCCCGGTACTAATCCTTTGGTGACTGTACCGTGTGCATCGATTACAATTGGTATCACAGTGACTCTCATGTTCCATAGTTTTTTCAGTTCCCTAGCTAGGTTCAGATACTTAACTCTCTTTTCGCCTACCTTAAGTTTTACTCTATGATCGGCCTGGACGGCAAACCCCACAATTCGACAAGTTCTGTTTTTTGTTTACTGTTACGAGGTCTGGTCGTCTCCCCTAGATTAGGTGATCCGTTTGTACATCAAAATCCGAGAGAAGTTTGTGAGTTTCGTTCTCCTGGACAGATTATGGGTTATGCATGTACCACTTGTTTGAATGGTCAAATTTAGATTTCTTGCACAGTTCCCAGTGGATCACCTAGCCCACCCAGTTGTACCTATTCTTATACTCGTTTTAGCGCGAATTTGCTGCATTCACTTATTATGTGATTGATCGTTTCATCTTTATCACCACATAATGTACATTTGCTATTTTGTTGTGCTTTACCTTGATATAATTGATCCTTATATTATTATTATTATTATTATTATTATTATTATTATTATTATTATTATTATTATTGTTGTTATTATTACTATTATTATTATTATACTCTTTTGAGAGTTTATCACACCAGCGTTAGCTGATGGCATTTTACAAGAGTCTGAGTGACAGCAAGTTTCTTTAGGTCTCCAGGACTCTTCTCAGTATTCTGGCCGATCTCAAGAATGCTGTTTTGGATGGTCTCGATTCTTCTTCCGATCACCAATTCTTTCGGCCTCCTTTCTAAGCTTTTGGGGATCGTTCCAAACGTACCAATTTTAACTGGTATAATCGTCACCTTCATGTTCCATGGCTTTTTTAGTTTTCAGGCAATGTCCAAGTACTTGTCTCTCTTTTCACTCTCTTTTCACTCTCTCTGTGGTCCGCTGGAAAGACAAAGTCAACTATACGGCAAGTTCTCTCTTTTTTTTAAATTAATTATCACTATGTTTGTTCTTCTATCCGGGATTCTGTTTGTGTCTCAAAATCCTTGAGAATTTTATGGTTTTCTTTTCTAGGGCGGATATAAGTTTTTGCATTTACTATTTCTCAGTATTGTTAAATTTCTAATCTTCTTCTTCTTCTTCTTCTTCTTCTTCTTCTTCTTCTTATTATTATTATTATTATTATTATTATTATTATTATTATTATTATTATTATTATTATCTACCTAACAGTCACTAAAAGGCTCTGATTTGATCACAAATCAATATCTTTGTATTGTTTCTTTAAAATTGTAAGAAATAAACACTTAACTAAAAATAGGAGATAAAATCTTTAAACAATTGTTGTATTGATGTTTGTCAGTCGAAAGGCAACGTTTAACTGAGGGCTGAAATATAATCGAGGAGCAAACATGGCCAGTTTGTGGTTGTTAAAAATTGAACACTTTTAATTTGAAACGTTCTTTATTCTTTTTATATAAAAGCAGATGTTTATGAACAAATCATGAGAAAGGGGTTGATACTGAAAGAAAAAGTAGAAAATATATCCTTGTAGCAGCAGATTTCGATTTCTTCGATTATCAGCCCGTTACGTTATTTTAAATTGATGAGATGTCATATAGTTTTCTTTCATTTGTAAGAATTATTGATTTGACTATGCAATTTGCTTGCGAAGATAGGAAATATATGGTTTAAGAAAGAAAGAAAGAAAGAAAGAAAGAAGGAACGTGTATCAACTATTCAAAAATCACCTGACAACAGATGCGATTCTAGTGAGTGGTAGAGATGCTCTGAGCTCAAACATAACGTTGGTGATTCTCATCAACATTTGAGCGACAAAGAGCTGTAGTCAAAAATCAGTTTTATGCTGAAAATACAAACAGTGAATTAATTGTACAGACTAGTAATTTGTTTACATCAGCTTTACCTTATTACGTCAGAATATTTGCTTTCTGTTTCGTTCTCTCTCACAAAACGCTTCGTTACTTTCTGTCATAGGTTCCATAGTTGTTTCTGTTTCGTTTTGTTTTTTTTAAATTTATACAGGAATGTTATGAAAATCAGCCTTTTGTGAAGCTTCATTGTCCCACCTTCTCTAGTTTGTTAGAAAGTATCCCCAACTATAACGCCGGATATAAGAATTCAGTTCCTTTTAAAGATTATGGAAAACCAATCAGAGATCTTTACGTTTAAATAAATAGATAGACGTTATAATAAAACTGGTTTTGCTAAGACAACGGTAATCCTCTTCTCCTCCAATCAATTCTGAGAGAGAGAGAGGGAAATAGAGAAAAGGGGAGGGAGATACATAGTGAGCGAGAGGAGATAGATAAAGTTATCGATAAAGATAGATAGAGTGGGAGAGAGAAGGAGAAAGAGAGATAGGTAGTGAGAAAGAGTGGGTGAGATAGCTAGAGCTGGAAAATGAGGAGATTGATAGTTAGAGAGAGAGAGAGAGAGAGAGAGAGAGAGAGAGAGAGAGGGAGAGAGAGAATGAAGAAATGAATAGATTGGTAATGAGAAAAATAGAATCATGATATATATATATATATATATATTGAGAGAGAGAGAGAGAGAGGGGTGGGGGATTCCAAAGCAAACATTTCTTCAAGTCATAACTATATATCTGTCCGTGGAATTCTGATCGATTACTTGAACGAAACGGTATTAATAAAGTTGTGTATTTTAAGTTCGTTGATTAATAAACATGTAAGAGTTTCTCGTGATCAAATTAAATACATTTGCTCCATCAATGTCGCAAATTTTCCAAGAGTTTGACTCAATCCAATATAGATCGACTAAAACCGGTGATGGTTGTCTTCATAAAGTTATGTCTGTTGAATGGCAGAAGCTTAATTTCCTTTCAAAAGGTCTCGAGTGAATTGAACTCATTGACTTGCTTTTATGTTCAGTAAAACGATGCATTTTTGACTTTGCTGAATATTTGTCATTAAATGAAACAGAAAGTTGAATCGAATTATATTACAATATTTGTTGCTGTCCACATTGGTCAGTTTATTCTGCTACTATCAACATTCATATCTATCTATCTATCTATCAAGCACGCTGTAATAACAGCCAATGGTCTATCTCTGCTGTGTATGACAAATAATGTGGCAAATGATTATTTTAACTCGCCCTGACAATCATAGTGAATAACTGACTTTCTAAACCGTAAGCATATGAGACATTAGAGACCAACTTTCCTCGTTCATTAAATATCAATTTATTGGTTTGATAGGAATACATACATTTGTGCATGATTTATTGCCTCGATGAATTGAACGTTTTAAAATAGATTAAACACACACACACACACACACACACACACGTATGCATTTACCAGCTCCTCCGCACGAACAGAGTGTGACATAAGGTCAATTTTAAATGGAGTTTAGGAGATTTGAATTTAGAGTTTTTCTTCTTCGAGACCGGTTGCCATCCAAGGTGAAAGAGCCTAGTTTACTCTACAGTCAGAGGGAGAATAGAAGGATGCATACCTTCCCCAAGGTATGTGAGATGTAAATGCCTTGTCCTGGATTTGAGCCTGGGTCGTTTTCATTTACAACGACGATAACCATTACACCACTAGCGCTGTATATATTATGTGTGAACTTATGTACGCGATAAAATATGATTGTTTGTATTCATATGAAAACAACAGATTTATAGAGTGGTGGTTGAGTAAGTAAAGTTGGTGACCGTTGTCCAAGGTAACCCGAAGGCTCCCTTTTCATTAGCTGTGTAGTTGTAGGAGAGTATACCACTCTTTTCCATGGATTGCTTGAGTACAATTCATTGAGTCTTAGGCATGACATGACCTGTGATTAAAACCCTGTCTTCCGGGCCATTGGTGATCACTCAACCCACTAGGCCAATGAGCCGGTATATATATTAAGTATTTATGTGTATAATTAATATAAAATAGTACATGATAAAATTTCCAGATTATCCAAATAATATTATTTTAAAATAATCTTTCGTTAATAACGAAGAAAACATTTCTGCTAATATTTCAATAAAACATAAGCCAGGATTTTGTCAGAGTAACTTATTGTCTTTATAAACTGTTATCGGATGGTGGGGATGAACATCTACCAACCTGGAAATACACACACACACACACACACACACACACACACACACACACACACACACACACACACACACACACACACACAGATTGGGTAAGAAAGCTGTCAATCCGATTATCAGCGTCTCAAGTTTTTCTGAAAACATCTGTCTAACGATTCATAGAAAGAAAGAAAGAAAAAAGAAAGAAGATATTTTTGAAAAGTGAAATATATGTAAGAAGAAAGAAGCAAAAATACAAAACAACAACCACAACAACAACAAAAGGAAAGGAAAATTTTACAAAAAAAAAAAAAGGAAATAAAGCAGCATGTAAAAATAAAAGGTGAAAATACTTACATGAAAGAGGGAAGGAAATGTTAAAAAAAAGGAAGGAAAGAATAAATGAAAGGAACAAAGAAGAAAAAAACTAAAATGTCAAATAAAAAACGAAAACAAAGTGAATATAAAAAGAAGATTGAAATGAAAACTGAAATAATGAATACAGTTATCAAAAGAAAGAATAATAAATGTAGAAAAAGAATAGAACATAACAAAAGAAAAGAAAAAGAAAAAAGAAGTCATCAAGAAGAAAAAAAAGAAGAAAAAATGAAGAAAAAGGTAAAGTAAGCCGTGTAAAAAATTCCACCCGAAAGCAGAAAAGAAAAAAAAAAAAGTAAAGAAAGCCAAAAAATTTCCATACGAAGGACAAAGAAAAAAAGAATGAAAATAAAGATATTGATCTAATCAATGGGAAATAACAAAAGTAAAAATCACAAGGAAAAAGTTAGAAAGATTTAAACTAACAAAAAAAAAAAACATTTTTAAAGATTTTTCAAACTATCAAATTTCAGATATTCATTAGTTGCAAATATTCCAAACATCATTTTTTTAAAAAATTCTAGACACTTTGCCCTCATTTAATATCAAGATAAGTCCAATTTTGTACAGATTGTACCAGTGAACTCATTTCACTAACGATCATCTAGTAAGCTTCCAAATAAAATGTGTTATAGATATTAGGTCATTTTATCTTAGGTCGAAATCTCACTGAAGACACCGGTTCAGATTCCCATCAGATTACTGAACAATGATCCTGTTCATTTCCGAGAGATGCCCAACATTGTAAACAATCTGAGTCTTATGGGTTGGATTCAGCAAAGATAAATAGATCACTAATTAATCTAGCCTATGAAAGAAGCCAAAATAAAAGAACTTTAGATATTTGAATTCGCAATACAAAGAATAAGAAAATTCGATTGCGTCATTTGACGAAAGTGTCTTTACATTTCATTCTATGCATTTAGTTATCCTTCTTTCTTTTCGTGGTTATTCTTTTTGCGTTCTGACATAATGTCAACCTCGAAAAGAAAAATGAAGTTTGTCTACTCGAAAAAAGTTTTTATTTTCTTTTTATGTTTTTTATGTAGATCGTTCGAGCGGAAACAAAAAAAAAAAAGAATGGACAGAAAAGTGAATACAAAACAGTGAAACGTTTTACGATTCTATATTTCCTTTCCACTCGTTGATTGGTGGGTTGGTGAGTTGGTTGGTTGATTGTTTTGTTTTACGGCGTATCAACCCTTTTCGTGTCATTTATCGCCGAATTAAGTCATTTTGATAAGTTGCAAATAATTCAGTTTAGAATAATTTTTTTTGTTTACACACAGTTAAATGTCAAAACAGTTCGATTTCAAAGAATTCAGTATCAACCCTTTTTGGGTCAATTAACGCCGAATTAAGTTATTTTGATAAGTTTCAAACTATTCAGTTTAGTATATATTTTTTTGTTTACACACAGTTAAATGTCAAAACTGTTCTATTTCAAATAATTCAGTTTAGCATAAGTACATAGTTTCACTGTCAAAAAACAGTTTGATTTTAAACAATTCATTTTCGCATACAAAAACAGTTCTATTTAAAAAAAATTCAGTTTATCGTAAGCATACAGTTTAGTTCTATTTGATCCATTGATAGGACCCAGTTAGGTACTACCACTCCGGGCTAGAGTGGAACTGGGAGCAATGGCAATAAGGTGGTACTCCGAATTCCAAAAAGCTCCAGAGTTACTGGAACCTCACCATCATATTGTTTAGTGGGGTCTTACCCCTCTGCAGAGATGCAGTCGGTGTATTCAACAGCCCCAGCCGACTGGCACTTTTTGTGCATGTTTTGTGTATGGGTCAGAAGAGATCTGTTTTAATCAAAATTAGGAATGCTCCCCGAGAGCTCTTTAATTAGGCTTCAAACATATGGTTGTTCCAAATCTTTTACGATATTTGTCGCTTGATTTGTGTGGGTTTAAGCGTATGCGGACGTGTATGTATGTGTGCATGCGTGTTTGCGTGTGTATATCTACTTTTAAAAAGTGCGTGTGTATATCTACTTTTAAAAAGTAAAAACCTTTTGCGAACAATTTTGTGCAAAAACTATATATATATATATATATATATATATAAGTTGGCCGATCCTAGTCGAGGACCACCTGAAGGCTCTTTTTTCAATAGCTACTCCATCGAGGTCTCGTGGAGGGCGCCACTCCTTTTCTTCGATTGCTCTACTTACCGTTGATCTATATCTTTTAACGCTGAGTGTTAAGTAAAGAGGCATCAAGTATCACTTTTTGAGTCTTAGTTATGATCCAACCAAGTATTGAACCCAGATCTCTCGGACTTTATTGCATATATGTACCCCGCACACACACACACACACACACACACACATATATATATATATATATAGGTACGCCTGTATTTTCCAGCAACATATAAATTTGTATAACGCATTTTTATGCCAATAATCATGAGTGAGTAGGTTAAATTTCAAACATCAAACGTAACAAACAAAAATAGAAAAAAGCAGCAAAATTTCTGAAGATGGACAAAGTGTAAAATAACGACACACGGCGGGGTTGGCGTGAGGACCTCGTTGCTACTTCTTACACCCAGCCGTGTGGGCATTTCACAAGCCGAACAAAAAATAATTTTAAAAAAGTCGAAGAATGAAGGAAGAAAAGACGAAACATGGTTTTGAGACATCCCGACACCGTAAGAAAGCAAGGTGTACTACAACTTTGCCACTCTGCGTGCGTAGATGTATGACTCTAGCGAGAACTTAGCGAAATCGTAAACAGCTACCAAAAATGCTGACTCACGCTGGTCATCGCTTTTCACCGCTCGGCATTCGGTCTCTAACTTCTGTGACCCCATACTGTCTTCTCTGCTAACGTGGTCATTATTTGATCGAGATCCTTCTTTTCCTGTGTCTCCTGACTACGAGACTCTTTACTTACCAACTCTTCGACCCCGAGTCTTAGAATTAACTGACCAGCGTCCTTGGTCATTGTCACCCTTAATTCCGGTCTCAGAGCCTCACGCAGGTTCACATGGGTTCACGCGGGCTCAGTTCTTTGTTCATTTTCAGCTGGACCTCTCCAGACAATCCGACGTCGTCCAATGATGCTAAAGATGAAAATCCTTTCTTTAGCCACCCCTCGACGGACACACAGAGAGATCACACTCATACATTCATATATATATATATATATATATATATATATATATATATATATATATACATGAAGGCACATTATTATGCCACTATCAAAATGTTGTATTTGGTAAAAATTAACGAATATAATGGAAATAAACTTAAAGTTCCTAAAAGGTTTGTTCCTCTCAACTCAATCTGTTATGCAAAGTACTTTTAATACTTCTACATCGGTAATATATTCGGACAAAATTATTCAGTACATCTTATTTTACCTAAAGGAGGTTTAGTATAATATAAAGAATATAGTCACCGACACTTTTTTATGTTGCTTCCTCAATGCATGGATATTGTATAAAACGGCTAAAAATGATATACTTAATCATTGAATAAGACGTAAAATTAGCATAGATTTAGACTGCGTTGTATTTCCAGATTATAAGTGATGATTTTGTAAAATTAAATAAATTCTCTAAATCAAAAAATATATACCTGAGGGGAAAGGCACGTTTTCTAATAATTCATATTAAATATTTACTAATATTGATTGATGTGAACCAAGTCACAAAGTTTGGATGAAATGCACTCGTTGTCTTCAAAGACAAAAATCTTTTAAAATTTTCTCTCTGACTCTACCTCTATGTTACTGTCTCTGGCAAACGTATATGAGTTACGTGTAGGCATTCAGATGAGGTGTAGATTATATTTATATATAAATGCCTACAAATTTATGTAGGCATTCAGATGAGGTGTAGATTAGCATAAAACAACAAAGATGCTAAAGGAGAATAACATGTTAACAATTTTGAAATGGGTGACACACTCAACTTATAAAAATCAGTGGGACTCAGACTAAAGTGTAATTATTTGAGAAAGTCATCTCCTAATGAAAATTGATTTAATTTGACACGATGGCAGAAGAGTGGATCAACTAGTAAACATTAACCTCCCCACAATGATAAATGATCTTCGAGATTAACGACATCGAGCGAATCACAATCGATTTGATGCCTGACTGTATGCATTATTGCAGTTGATACTTGATGACAAACGTCTTTCAAGTTTGATTCATTTTATTTCGTTTAGTTCTATTCCAGTTCATTTCATTCAGTCACGATCCATTTCACCTTGTTCAACCTCGATCCATTTCATTTCGATCAACCTTGATCCAGTTCATTTTTTCAGCCTTGATCTATTTCATTTTATTCAGCCTCGATCCATTCCATTTCAATCAAACTTGATCCATTTCATTTAGTTCAGTCCTGATCCATTTCATTTCGATCAACCTTGATCCAGTTCATTTCGTTCTGCTTGAATCCATTTCATTTCGTACAGGCTCGATTCATTTAATTTTGATCTAACTTGATCCATTTCATTTTATTCAGCCTCAATCCATTTCATTTTTATCAACCATGATCCATTATTTTTGTTCAGTCCTGATCCATTTCATTTCGATCGACTTTGATCCAGTTCATTTCGTGTAGCCTCGATCCATTTCATTTCGATCAAACTTGATCCGTTTCATTTTGTTCAGGCTTGATCTATTTCATTTCATTCAGCCTCAATCAATTTCATTTCGTTCAGTTCTGATCCATTTCATTTCGATCAGCCTTGATCCAGTTCATTTCGTTCAGCCTCGATCCATTTCATTTCGATCAAACCTGATCCATTTCCTTTTGATCGACCTTGGTCCATTATTTTCGTTTAGCCTCGACCCATTTCATTTTGATCGACCTTGATCCATTTTATTTCGTTCAGTCTCGATCCATTTTAATTTGTTCAGCCTCGATCCATTTCATTTCATTCAGCATCGATCCATTTCATTTCGATCAACCTCGATCCAGTTCATTATTTCAACCACAATCCATTTCATTTTGACCACCCTTGATCCATTATTTTCGTTCGGTTCTGATCCATTTCATTTCGATCAAATTTGATCCAGTTCATTTTTTCAGCCTCAATCCGTTTTATTTTGTTCAGCCTTGATCTATTTCATTTCGTTCAACCTCGATATATTTCATTTTGTTCAGCCTCAATCCATTTCATTTCGTTCAGTCGTGATCCATTTCATTTCGATCAGCCTTGATCCAGTTCATTTCGTTCAGCCTCGATCCATTTCATTTCGATCAAACCTAATCCATTTCATTTTTTCAACGTTGATCCAGTTCATTTTTTCAGCCTCGATCCGTTTCATTTCGTTCAGCCTTGATCTTTTTCATTTCTATCAGACTGCTTTTAGTTTTAATTTAAGGAAATTATTTCTCAGCTATAAATTCATTTGCTACTTTCTGAAAAAGGAAAAAAAAATCTTTCTTCTTTACTCTGCCTTTATAATATCCTGTTTTCTATCCTGTCGTTTGATAGAACAAAAAGATAAAATGGCAACGTTCAATAGAAAAGAAAAGTATAAACAAATTTGTGCAATTTGAGAGAAAAATTCCCACAAATCATTTTGATCCAACATAAAGTCAAGAAAACTGATAAACTATGAGGGCCATAAAATAAATAAAAGGATTTTTTTGAAAAAAGCAAAATAATTTTTTCAGAATCTTTTTCTGTGTGAACACTGCATTGTTTGGAATTATTTTTTTCAGCAAAAATTATTCTAATCTTTCAAAAGTATTTTTCGAAGTTATAAAAAATGGTGGCAAATACAACAGAATGCTTTAGGTTTGAACAGATCTCTGTCATCAAATTATTGGTAGTTGAGAAGTGCAAAGTATGTGAAATTTACAGAAAAATAGATGTGTATGGAGAGGCGTATTTTAGTCAAGAAATATTAACAAATTAGCTCAAACCGAGTCGGAAAGACAGTCTATGGAGTGGAAACATATTGACTCTCCAGTAAAGACAAAGTTTCGGGTGGAGCGGTCAGTAAAGAAGGTCATGCTGACTGCCTTCTGGGATATGAAGGAACCCATTACTATTGATTTCCATTAAAATCTACCACTGTAGACAGAGCTTCCTATTTCAAATTCCTTAGGCAAAATTCACCTTATTGAATTACCTTCGCATACAAATTTTTCTTTTGTTTAAGACTCATTTTTTTCAAATCTGCTTCCTTGAATCGACTAGTTGTCAGTGTTTAGTTTTTCCTTATTTTTCGTCTTCCTTTATCTCTTTTAATTATTTTCCACATAATAGATACTTTTTCATGTCAGATCCATCAAACTAAAAGAAGCAGCAATCTTTCTATTTTTTCTTTTCATTATTTCTTACTGCTTCACACACGCACACACACACACACACACACACACACACACACACACACACACACACACACACACACACACAAACATATATATATATATATATTTCAGCAAAGAAAATACTTTAAACAACCTTCATTTCTGTCAAATTTTCTTTTCTATATATTTTCGTAGATTCTTCAAAATATTTCTTTTTTCTTTATTGATACGTTCTCTTCCTATTGAGACTCTTTCTTTTTTTTCCTTAGCTTTCAAGAACGCTCTCATCACTGTAAAGTTGTGGTGTAGATACCCTTACTTCTTCCTCGGGTCTACCGTTCCCCCATTCTCTTCAACAAATTCTTCGGGATTTGTTTAGTTTCTTTGTTTTAATGGTATATCAACCTTCGTGGCTTATTAAATACCAAAGCCATTCTTGCAGAAAAAACAATAGTCGTACTATTTAACTAATTGCTGGTAGATAAGGGGGTTTATACTTTTTCCAAGGGTATTAGTCCGAAGATGAACGTAATACTACAACTAGAGTTCAAACTCGCTTACTACAATGTCCAAGACGGTAGCCACTTCACCACAGGAACTCCTATTCGGGATTGTTCCGAAGTCTCCAACTATGAGCGGTATCACTGTCACATTTACGCACCATAACGATTTCATTTATCTGGCAAGGTCTAGATATTGAGGTTTTTTTCTCCTATCTTTGTAACCTGCTGGTATGACGAAGTCTCCGAACAGGCAAGTTTATTTCTTTTCATTATTGAAAACTAGATATGATTTTCTGGTCTGCATTAGGTGACGTGTTCTTACCTTAAATTTTTGCCTTTCCTCTTATATAATAGATTCTAGTCTGCATGGTCCAAATTTAGTCTCTTGCACAATTTCCAGTCGATCACTTTCCTTATCCAGTTATGTTTACTTTTTTATTGATTTAATGAGTAGAGTGTTTGCCAATGGTCCGGGGGACTAGGTTCTATCCCAGGTCAATTCACACCAAAGACCCCAAAATGGTTATTGATGCCGCCTTGCTTAACACTCAGTATCATAAGGTAAAGATCCAGGGAATGGAGTAGCACTCTTCCCTACGCCTCGGCGTAGTAGCTATTGAAAGGGAGCTCTCGACTGAGGTCGCCAACTTTACTTACTACTGTTTGATCTCTCTCTCTCTCTCTCTCTCTCTCTCTCTCTCTCTCTCTCTCTCTCTCTCTGTGCATAGCTACGCTTGCTATTGTATTTTTATGTATATTAACGTTTGCTTAATTTATTCTTTGCCGTTATTTTTGGCTTTTATCAACAGAAATTGCGTTTGTCTAGCTCATCTTATTTATACTTTCACATGTCATTATAGTTTCTTGATTTGCTCTTCCAGTTTCATTTCTCATACAACTTTTGCATCTTTTTTTATATTTAGGTTCCTTATCTAATCTGACACTGACTTTTGATCCTGCCTATATTAAATTGTTCAGTTAAATGATGTTCTCAACTCCTTTCTAAGCGAAATTTTTCTCAGTTTTGATTCCTGAGAGACATGAATGTTTCCTTCTTCTTAGTTATCATTTTCTTCATCATTTTCGTCCGTTTTACCTTTAGTTAAATGTATTATAGTGATTATTGCATTGGTTTATATTTTGCTGTGGGGTTCAGGATGTTATGTTTCGTCTTCTTTGTGGAGTTCTTATTAAATGTTTTCTTCACCATTTAACAGTCAGCATATTCTAAGAATTTCGAGATTTTTAAAACTGCCTTTCCCTTAAAAACATTCTTGCTTGGTCTGCAAGTCTGACTTGTTAGATTAAATTTGTCAAATTTCTTCTATATTTCGATCATCCGTTTTCTGCTTTTAGAATAGCAACGTAGTACTTCTTTGCTGTTAAATCAACTCCCTTTCTTTTTCTAGCCTCCTGACCACTTATAATATTGGTAATCAGAAGAGTTGTAGAAGGTTTGTTATCTGTGAACTTGAAATTAGAAAAGCCAACATTCGTAGGATGTCTATAGTCGTGGCGTTGGGACAGTCATATTATAAAATAAGTTTGTATTCAAGAATTTTCACCGGTTTATATATACATTTTCACATCAGGGTTGACTTATTGTTAATGTTAGACATTAAGTGACAACAAGTCACTTCAACAGTTTCGCACGCTCAGCAATATTCAAATTTCTAACCATACTCTTATCTGGCAGATTTCCACTCCTCTGTGATTTTCAGCCTTTTCACTAGACTTTTCGTTGGTAACATCTAGACCATCTTTTTTCCCTAGACTTTTCGTTGGTAACATCTAGACCATCTTTTTTCTCTACTCTTTTCGTAGGTAACATCTAAACCTGTTTTCACTAGATTTTACGTAGGTAACATATAAACCTTCTTTTTTCGCTAGACTTTTCGTAGGTAATATCAAGACTTTTTTACTCATTCTCTTTTTTTTCATAAATCCTCTTTTTTGTCTTTCTTTTTCATCTTCATTACTGTTCTTTCTTCCTTTATCTTAACCCCATTTGATTTCATCCTCTTTCTTTTCTGCCTTTTTCTACTTAAACTGATATTATTCTCTTCTTTTCTCTCTCTCTCTCTCTCTCTCTCTCTCTCTCTCTCTCTCTCTCTCTCTCTCTTTTCTGCGACTCGTTTAACTCTCTGTTGAACTGTTGGCCATAACCTGTCTCTTTTGCCCTCTATATTTGATACAAACCCAATCTCTCCTTCTGCGTCAATCAATTGCATTCCTCTCTCCCCAAGAAAACACACACGAAAACAATCTCCATCATTTCCTAATCAAAGCGTCTCTTCAACTATCCGCCTGATTCTATCTGTCAGTCTGTCAATTCATCCATTCGTCCATCTGTCGAACCCTATTATCAATCTCACCTCGCTGCTGGAACAACAATAAAAAACTCATTTGCTTTTAAAACTTTTTCCCGCCAAACTATACGCTTCCTACGTCATCTACAATTCCTGTCAAGTGATGTACGTAAATGATTTTGCTCAACCGAACTGAAGTCTGAACCTCTTCAGCTCTCTAGAACTTTTCTCAATTCAATAGCTGATCTTCAGCAATTCTGTAGTCTGTTCAGTTTCAATTCTTCCTTTGATCTCCTGTTCTTCCTGTCACTTTTCCAGGTTTTCCAGTTTTCTCAAGGGCTCCAAACATGATTGGTATCACATTTATCTTCATGTTCCACAAATTTTTTGACTCTCACGCTAAGTTTAAGTATTTATCCAATTTTTCGCATTCCTTTTCTTTTACTTAGTGATCTACCGCTACAGTGAATTTTACTTGTTGGCAATTATTTTCTTTTTTTTTAAAGGCAGGTATAGTCTTTTTGCCGGCATTGGGAGGATCGGTTTATATCTTAAAACCCCGGAGGATTTTGTGTGTTTCTTTTTCAAGGACATTAATGGTCTGTGTCTGTATGGTGAAAGTTTAGTCTTTTGCACAATTCTCAAGGGATCATTTCCCCATCATTGTTGTACATGCTTTTATATTCCTTGTATACTTACTTGCTGCATTTGTTTATGTGGTTTACACTTCACATAGCGTCCACTTGCTATTCTCCTAAGTCTTGTCTATTCTTGTGTTTACATACTTCGTTATTATGGCGTTATTTTAGGCGGCTAATATCACCGATTACGTTTCTCTCTTTAGGTTTTCTCTAGGTAGCCATGTCCAAATTATCTGATGCGTGATTTCCTAAGTTTTTATTCTGAATTCTTCTTGTAGTTGCTTTTAAAACAATTTTTGTTTTCTTGATTTTATAATTCTAGTGTTCCTGCTTGTTCTTTTGTTATTTTTGATGTTGTTGTTATTTTCTACTGTAATATTTCATTTTCCCCTCTTTTTTGTATATTCTTCGAGTCTCTAAATTGCTGCATCCACACAATCAACAATTCCGTTTCCTCCTTTTCTTATAACGTAGTCTGTCGTATTATTATTTTACTCCTTTCGAGTTTTTCAAACCATTTTTAACTGGTAGTTTTTCACTGAAATCTGAGTGTCAACAAGTCTCCTTAGATCTTCAAAATTCTTGTAATTATTCTAGTCTGGTGTAAATAACCTCGATTCTTCCTCTGATTTCCAGTTCCTCCTGCTTCTTTCCTAGACTAATGGGCACCAATTACAATTCGTATTGTCGTCAATTTCATGTTGCACTGCTTTTTCAGCTCTCTGGCAAGGTCCAGGTAGTTGGTAATCTTTTAGCTTCTTTTCCCGCAAAATGAAATGTTCTTTTCTTCTTGTTAATTGTTACTAAGTCAAGTCTTCTTGATGGATTTTTTATTTATTTATATGTATTTGAAAATCTTAGAGAATTTTATGAGTCAATCTATCAAACCAAACTTTATCTTTGCTTGAAGGCAGGTGTTGTTGTTATTGTTGTTGTTATTGTTGCTCTTTTTCCTCTTGTTGTTGTTGTTGTTTTGAATTAGTATTTGAATTCATTTGGAGAATTTATGTAATCTAAGGAGTAACCTCTACTAAGCTTAATTTAGTACGGTAGCAGACCTCAAATTCGAGGAATCTATGCAAACTTCAATATAAAAAGAAAAAAGAAAAACAAAAAAAAAAAAAAGCAAACAACTAAAGATTAACAATTAGTTCATATATTTTATTGGCCCTTCTTTCTTTTTAACTTTTTATTTTCTATCGTCACGTTTATTATTGTCTTTCTCTTTTTATTATCTTTCTTTCTTATAAAATATCTTCTTTTATTATTGTCTTTTTAATTGTTTTTCCTTTTTCCTTTATTTTATTTCTTTTTTTAAAATCTTCTATCTTTACTTTTTTCTCTTTTTGTTTCCTTCTCTTTTTTTTAAAGATTACATAACTTCATTTTCAGTGACCCTAAACTCTCTTATCATCGGTCATACGGATGGAGTTTTACTATTTTATATCCATATACATTGAAGGAAAAAGAAAGTTTAAAATCTATTTTTGCATAAACATTTTCCTTATGTCATTTTAGTGGTCTTTTATTGTGGGTATTATTCATTGGGTTTTCTTTCTTGTTGAAAGTTTTTAAAATGTTTCCAAATAAACAAAGTGAAATATATATTTCACGTAAGCGAATTATGGCGTCTAAAGAGAGAGAAAAATGGCGCCATACGAATGAAAAGAAAAAGGAAAGTTTCTTGTTTGCAATTTGTGTTATTCAAGCACAAGATTACAAATGCAACGATTTAAAAAATGCAAACAATGAACGTTTAAAATATTATAACGACAGGCAAAAAAGTTTTATGTGAGTAGAAAAGCAGTCAGCTTAGAAGTAATGAGATGGTTTATTACATTTTATTATCATTTGAACAGGTGTCATCTATGTCTTGTCATAACACACCCTACATTGCATTAGATATATGGTCAGTTGATATCATCGTCAACTTGACAAAAAGAAAATAGATGAGTGTATGCACACAAGCACGAGTAGACACACAAACAACAAGCAAACATACTGTTACACAGAATACACACTTATAAATATACTTATATATTTGGTCATATATTTTTATATTTTTGAGAACTTTTAATCTCAAAAAGGCTATAAATTTGTTTGTTTGTTTGTGTGTACGCGTGTGTATGCGTGTGAGAGGGAAAATTATTCTTTACTGTTCTAGCGTAAATGAATAAGACAATGGCGGATATATGTTGACAGATAGATATGAATATATTAACATAAATAGATAGATATAAACAGGCTGGGCTAGTTAGATATGAACAGACTGACAAAGTCAGGCTGATGAATATAGATAGATAAATAGACTAATATAGCTATCAAGCTAAATAGATAGATAGATATAAACAGACTAAGATAGATAGATAGATATTGACTGAGTGTTAATAATAGTGATATCTATCTATCTATCTATCTATTTATCTATCTATCTATGTGTGACCACATCTAGATAAATAGATGAATGAGAATTAAGTGCGGCAAATATGAAACATAACAAATATTAGAAGAGAAAAATCGGAAAGAAAGAGGAAGCTCCGTTTTAAGTTGATATCGGGAAACATAAAAATGAAGGTGCATTGCTTGAAATCAAATAATCACGATGGATAAGGTAAGTTAGGAAAAATGTAATCCTTAATAAAACGGTCTTTGTAAGTCAAGAATTGAAATGATTTTCTTCCTTTCTGCTTTCGTTTAACCTCCAAAATATCATAAGTAAAACACTTCCCGCCTGCTCTTGTTTTTCATTTCTCTAATAGCACAGTTTTTATTAAAATGTCCTTAACTTTAGCGACGTTAAAATTTCCTTTTTTCTTTATAAGCATTGTTTATTTTTCAACTCCAAATTGTATTCCTTTATCTTGGCTGTAGTTTCTAATAGTTTGTATGAGGTTTTCTAGTTCTCGCTTATTCTCGGCATTATTATTATTATTATTATTATTATTATTATTATTATTATTATTATTCTACTCTTTTAAGAGTTTTTCGCACCAGTGTTAGCTGATGGTTTCTCATTGGAGTTTGAGGGACATCAAGTTTCCTCAAGTCTCAAAGACTCTTTTCAGTATTCTGGCCGATCTTAATAATGCTGTTGTTTGGATGGTTTTTATGTGTCCTCTGATTTCCAAGACTTCTAGTCCCTTTATGGATTGTTCCAAGTACACCAATTACAATTGGTATCACAGTCACCTTCATGCTCCATAGTTTTTCTTTTAGGTCTAGATATTTATCTATCTTTTCTCTTTCTTTTAAATTTGCTGAGGTCTGTCGGGACGGCAAAGTCCGCTATTCGACAGGTTCTCTCTCTTTTTTTTTTGTTTACTATCACTAGGTCTGGTCGTCTGGCCGAGATTAGGTGATCCGTTTGTATCTCAAAACCCCAGAGAAGTTAGTGCGTCTAATTCTCCAGGACGTATCCTGGGTTGTGCATATACCACTTGTTTGAATTACTTCACGATTCCCTGTAAACTCTTTTTGCGCCAAATTATTGCATTCGCTAATTACATGATTGATCGTTTCATATTATTATTGTTATTATTATTATTTGTTATGGACAAGGGGAGGTTCAAATGATGACACGACACAGAAATAAGTGATAAGAAATATATTGAAGGCAAATAGCACATACACAAACGATAGCTGGGAGAAACCCCTCCTCACCTTAACAATCAGGAATATTACCACTCTTGGTAACAGCTCGCTGAGAATCCTCTGAGACTGAACCGAGTCTGAGACTGCGACTGCTGTGAGACTGCGCAGAAGAGAGCTCAGTTGGTATATGTCACAAAAGGATGAGTTCATCTATAGGGGACACCCCAATATATTATTTCTACAGCATGAATGTTTTTCAGACGAGCGTTAGCTTATAGTCTTTCAATGGATTATGAGAGACCACAATTTTCCTCAGGTCTCAAGGACTCTTCGAAGTATTCCAGCCAATCTCAACCCTGCTGTAGTCTGCAGGGTCTCAATTCTTCATTTGATTTCTAGTTCCTTCAGTCTATTTTCCAAGCTTTTTGGGACAGTTACGAGCGCACCAATTACAGTTAGTATCACTATCCACCCCTTGTTTTTTTTTTGTTCTCTGACATGGTACATGTATTTGTTCATCTTTTCGCTTTGTTTGATTTTCACTCTCTGGTCAATTGTCATAGCAAAATCCACTTGCGGGCAAATTCTTTTTCTATCTCTCTCTCTCTCTCTTTCGTTAATTAACACTAGATTTATTCCTCTAGCCGGTATTAGGTCATCCGTTTGTGTCTCAAAATCTCCGAGAACTTTATGGCAATCTTTTTCTAGGACAGATTCTGTTTATTGAATATACGATTTGGTAGTATGATCAAGTTACAATCTTTTGCACAATTCATAGTTGATAACCTTTCCAACCCAGCCATGCCTTTCTAATTCTCCTTTTCTGCGAACTTGTTGCATTCGTTTATTATGTGTTTTTTCTCCCCAAATCCTACACTTACCATTCTGTTGGGTCTTATTGATTTTCGATTTAACATAATTGGTCCTTATGGCGTTGTTTTGTGTTGTTATTAGCAGAGAATCACTTTTTCTATTGAGGTTCCTCTTTCGTAAACATGTCCAGGTTTTCTCCTGTGCAATTTTGAAGGTTTGTTGGTTGAAATGTCTGTGCATTTGTTTTTCTTTCTATTTCTGTTTCCTAGTTTTTGTTATTTTTCTGTCTAATCTTATGTTTCCAATGTTGTTACTGGCTGTTGGAATTTTTCTTTGATCGTTTTAATGTTGTCCTCGAATCCTTGTATTGATGGATCAACACAATCCTTCTTTTCTTGACAAACAATTCATGTCATTATTCAGTTGCCCAGTTGGCTGGGGCTGTAGAATACACTAACTGCACCTCTGCAGAGGGGTAAGACCCCACCAACAAGTATCCTGGATATCACACTAAACAATCTGATGGTGAGGTTCCAGTAATACAGGAACTTTGGGGAATGCGGAGTACCCCTTCATTGCCATTGCTCCCAGGTCCACTCTGGCCGGGAATGGTAGCCCCTGATAGATCATTATCTATGGGTTAAATAGAACTAAGGGCATACTTATGCTAAACTGAATTGTATGAATTAAAACTGTTTGACTAAACTGAATAGTTTGAAATGGAAATGTTTTTGACAATCAAAGCGTTGACATTTAAACTGTGTACTTATGCTGAACTGAATTATCTGAAATAAAACTGTTTTTACATTTAACTCTGTGTATTGACCAGTCGGCTGGAGCTGTAGAATACACTGACTGCACCTCTGTAGAGGGGTAAGACCCCCCCCCGAATGAGCGTCCTGGATATGACACTAAACAATCTGATGGCGAGGTTCCAGTAATGCTGGGGCTTTGGGGAATACGGAGTACTCTTTCATTGCCATTGCTCCCAGGTCCACTCTGGCCCGGCGTGATAGCACCTGATAGGGCCCTATCTATAGGTTAAATAGAATTAACGGCATACTTATGCTAAAAGGAATTGTTTGAGTAAACTGAAAAGCTTGAAATAGAAATGTTTTTGACAATTAAACCATACTTACATTTAAATTGCGTGCTGATGCTGAACTGAATTATTTGAAATGAAACTGTTTTTTGACATTGAAACTGTAGTTACACGAAACTGATTTGTTTAATATAGAACTGTTTTGACGTTTAACTGTGTGTAAACGAGATCTGTACTTGTACTAAACTGAATTAGCTGAATTAGAACTGCTTGACTAAACTGAATAGCTTGAAATAGAAATGTTTTTAAACTGTATTTACATTTAACTTGCGTGCTTATGCTAAGCTGAATTGTTTGAAATTGAACTATTTTAGACATTGAAACAGTACTACATTAAACTGAATTGTTATATATAGAACTGTTTTGACATTTTACTATGTCAACAAAATCTGTACTTACGCGAAACTAAATTAGCTGAATTAGAAATGTTTTTGACTGTTAGACTGTGTACTCATACTAAACTGAATTGTCTGAAATAGAACTGATTATTTACATAAAAATGGATTTGGCGTTAAATAACGTAACAAAGGTTGATATGCCATAAAACCCAACCAACCAACCATTTTTCAGTGTCTAGTCAACAATTTCCTTGCTTTATGGTTTATTTGTCTGAGTTTCTCTCGAGTCCATTTTAAGAATGCCCCATTTACCTTACATGGGAGACGGCCCAGGGGCTAATCCTTTCGATGAGATTTCTGTTGCAGAAAAGCTTTTTTTCTATTTTTTTTTCTTTCATTTCTGTTTTTCAATGGTGTCCGCTTATTATTTAACGAGTGTTTAGTTAACTTTCATGTAAGAACTTGAACATCTATTAACAAACTGTAGATATTCCTTTTACATGAAGTAAATATACATCGACCTATCAAAATTATCATTCACCGACCTCTCTTTCTTTTCTCTCTTTCTTTCTTACTCTCTCTCTCTCTCTCTCTCTTCCCTCTTTTTTCTCTCTTTTCGCCGTCTTTCCATTCCTTTCTCCACCCCTTTTTCTTGTTTGCATTGTTTTCTTTCAACTACAGTTAGATTTCTTTCCTTTTTTTTCTTACAGTCAATTATCACTGAAAAGACCGGTTAAGCAGCGATGAACCAATTCTGGAATAGGTAACCACTTACAAGCAATAGGTACTGCAGGCAACCTAAGGTCTATGGAATAAACTTGGTAGAGATGACTAAATAACAATTTCCATTACTTTTCTATTTCTCTCTGCCACTCTCTTTCAACTTTTATTTGGTTTTTATTCTCATATACTTTTTCAAATTTATTCTTATATACCTTCTCAAAAATATTTTCCAATATATATATATATATATATATATATATATATATATTTTCGATATATATATATATATATATATATATATATATATATATATATTTCGATATATATATACATATATATATCGAAAAATATTGGAGAATGTTACTACAAATACCTACGTAGTTGCATGTTGTAATGTCCTACAATATTTTTCTTAAAATTAAAAAGAAATGTTCCACCAAATTGTTTTTCCCGTCACAGTTCTCGTGCATTCTACTGGATTATCTGTATCTTTCCTCTTCTTTTTCTTTTCTCTCTCTCTCTCTCTCTCTATATATATATATATATATATAAAGAAAGAGAGAGAGAGAGAGAGAGAGAGAGAGAGAGAGAGAGAGAGTTTGGGTGATAAAGAGAGAGACTGATTCTTGGCTGGAACAGAAGTGTATTTCTTCTAATTGCCATTGATTTGCGTACAACTTTAAATACGGGCCATGATATCAAATTCAGCAAGGCGGTTTCCGAGTGGCTCCCTGGCACAACATAATCTTCTTTACCTATGCCAGCATGTGCAGGATTATACTAAGCTGAGTGAATGTTCAAATGCATTAGACTTCATTAGCGAATTTGCAGTGTTATACGACACATTTCCTCCAACAAGAAATTTAGACTCCTGCGCACTGCAGTTAACTACGATCCATGAGTTGTACAAGCCTGGTTTTTAGAGATCGACTTTCTATTCATAATATAAGCATATTATACGCAGGTTATTATTTGAATACTTGCTTTTCGGTATGCGTCCCATGATTGCGTAAAAGGTGTATGAAAGGGTAGTTACAGTTAAAGACTGGTTCAAGTATACGAAAACATGTGTATGTAGCAATGTTTTCATTTTGTTCATCCGACCGTATCGCAAAGCAATACATGAATCGGTTCATCTAGAGAGAAAGTCTGATTTACGGGTGGGTATAGGGTGGTTTGGGGAAGAGCAAACTTTGAAGGTCTTTTATCTGAAACACAATTTTCTCCTTTGCATGCAACCATCAAAGAATTTCCCGATTCATTGTATTACGTGTATGTTGTCCCAATCAGGTTGATAAAGGAGACTCAGTTTCCTCGTGGTTCTATCTTTTGATAGGTTATTGAGAGCATTAACAAACTGAGATATGTGTGAGACTGAAGTGGGTGTATAAGAATATATATATATATATATATATATATGTATACGCATAAAACTCACGTATATTCACTGATATATATCTTTAGACAAAGTAATATATGAAAACGGAAAATAAAATTGCAACAATGGTGGTTTTGGTCTGGTTAGAATATTCATATGGGGTTTGAGTATTGTTGATTTATACTTTATTTAGAAACTTGTTCTCATATTGATCTGCAAATGTAATGATTTGCTACAACCCTTCTGTATTACATGTATGTTCAATCTTGATTAAATTGAAATACATATCCGTAGTTGTAAAATGTTTTTTCCCGTTAGTGTATATGTGCAGATAAATGCATACATTGATAGTTATGAATAGAAAGATATATATATATATGTATATATTCATAAAGAAAATCAACAAACCGGTCACATTAGGATTATAAATTTATTTCCATCCTGTTATGCGGTTTTGAAAAATTCAAAAACACGAAAAAAAATTAACAGGACTTCTTCAGATCCTATGGATAAAATAATCAGAATAAACACAGGAAAGAAGGTGGGAGGAGATGGAAGAGGGGTGAAGAGTTATCTCCTCATTTAGCCCACTTCCGTTTTTTATTTTATTGTCGGTTAGAATTATAGTAAATTTATTTTTTAAAAAGATTTTTATTTTACTTTTTAAAATTCTAATTACTTTTTGACTTAATATATATATATATATATATATATATATATATATACAATATTATTCAATCCAGTACATCCGGAATAGGGAATAAAAATATTCAAAAATAGAATATTAAATTTAAATATTCCTGGTAAAAAGCTCAATGTAAATAAAATCCACAGAGCAAATAATTTTTTTCAAAAAACCAACAATCGGTCCCATTAAGATAATAAATTTATTTCCATCCTGTTAATTTATTATCCTAATGTGACCGATTGTTATTCTTTTGGACAATATATATATATATATATATATATATATATATATATATATATATATATATATATATATATAAAGAAAAAATGATAACAAGGTAATCCAAGTAGAAGGAGAGATTCATTGAGAAGCAAAGTCGTCACTATAGCGTTTCGGTTCTAATGAACCATTATCAGGATGTGAGGGATGATATTAGTAATACTAAATCAAAGATGGATATTTAAAAATGAAAAATACAAAAACCTAGAGAAAATTTGTATAACCAGAAAAGGTTGGCCGTTTAATTGTTGAATCAGCGGGTTTTTTTTAAATTACGTCATTTGACTTATTAGAAATATTGTGTAGAATTTATTCCGTTTGTTTATTGAGAAAGATTTCGAATCAAAAGGGGGGAAGAAAAAAAAGAAAGACAAAAAGAAAAAAAGAGAAAGCATAAAATTATGATATATGTGGAATATATTAACTAAAGATGGAAAATATTGTAACTATTTAAAATGGATTCGCTCAAGTAAAGAGAAATATTATAAAAGTCCGGAGGAGTTTTTACGGAATTACAGAATAAAATAGCACCGGTCTCGAAAATTCGTCTTAGTCTTATGAATGCAAATGAACATCTTTTCAGAATTGAAATCGAAGTTGTGATTAGTTTGAGAAATTTGTTGATATAGTGCATTGTTTAAGTTACCAATCTTATGCTTCCTTTGTGTTCTTTCAAGTGAACGT